>BPLR01016356.1:0-34589 GCA_021605095.1 Caerostris extrusa | reverse complement strand
GATTCACTGTTGAACTTGGTTCATGATTGTAATGGCATTTTTAATGAATATTTTCATTTAGGTGTTCCAATCTGAACTTTTAGAGTCTTTAAATGTTAAGAGGAGGAGTTGGTGTAATAGGAGCGAAAACCTGATTGAGAAACTCTTCAATATAATAAGGAGAAAACTGTAGGTGGATCTCATTATAGACTTATTTAAATGACGTAGGGTCGATAGATCGTTCTTTTCATGATGGTCCCCACATTAGAGATTTGGTGCTTGTTCCCCCTCTTCACCTGAGGGTGACAGCGATTGGACAGAGCGGTTCCAGTGTGGCGGATGGTACAAAAGACACAGGCCGAGCTAGGCTTAAGATTTTGTAAAATATTTCAAAACAGCAAAATTGTGGAAAATCGTGGTGCCAGGTTACAAAACCACATAAAACCTTCAGAATTAATACGATTTACGGCGTCAATTGGTATGGGTGAAAGTGTTCAAGGTTGATAGATCTTTTGCGAAGGTTGCCCTGCCAGCTTGCACGCTTGTTCTCTTCGTCTTTGAGAGCAGGATAGACAGTCATGCCCAGGAGGTGTCAAAGGCTGACTTTGAACAAGCCTGTAACATTTACATATACCTGTGCCTTATGTGCTCGTAGTGCCAGCAGAAAAATGCCTTCGTGGCTTACCACTACACATGTGCCACCCCACATGTTGTTTCACAGCAGTTTCTCACAAAAACATTTTTTCTGCACAAACAGATAATACTGAAACAGATTCATGACTCAATATATACACAAGTCAGTTTTGGACATAACCTGCCTTGAATTCTCATATGTGATACTCAGCCTAAAGAAAATTTATTGAAGCCGTGAAAGTTTCAATACTTATAACTACGTACAAAATAGTTACTTTTTTGACACTACTCTATTGATATTTTGCTCCTTGAAATGAAGCAAAGGTACCACTTTAGTTAAATATTTTTTGTGCAGCATCAAATTTCAGAATTTTTACCCAAATATTTTCTTTGCTTCTCCTCTCCTTCAGTTGTAAAATGAAAGGAATTATATCGAGAATCGAATCGAACCAAACCTCCATTTTAGGTTGAATTGCTTTCATTTGATTCTTTTCAAAATATATCGTGAAACCACGATTCAATGCGAGGTAATAGATAAGAAACTATGTTGAGTAGAAAGAAAGAAATGCAAACTATTTTATAAACAGGGTGAAATGGATGAAATATTACCTGCCAAAGAATGAATACATTTGAAATGCTCGAAGTTCAGTGAAGTAAAACGAATGTTATTTAACATTTGCCTTCTTCAAGATGTAGAAATGTACAATTTAATCCTTCATTAACAAAACCGCAAGAAAACTAAAGAACATTTTAAATGTATGTTAATAAATTAAATTAAATACTTGCCCATAATAAAGCATAAAATTTGCCTGTTGCATGTAAGGTGAAAGATTTTAAAATTTAAAACTAGAAGTTAAATTTATTTTTATCTAATGCATAGAAAAAATTAAATTTTTATTACTTGTTTTTTAATGACTATTATATTATTTTGATTAATTACAGATATTAATAATTTACATTGATAATTTCATTATTTAATTATAGTTACTACACATACAATACATTATCATATTTATATGATGAATAAAATTATTGATCCTATTTACCTGAAATGTAGTTCATTAGAACTATGGAGACATGGATGAAAGCAAAACCTTTTACTATAAAACACTTACAATATATTGTCATCAATGGCGATGAGGTCGTCTGCCATCAGCATTCAAGACAGGAGAGGCTTCTTTTACAGTCAAATTAATGATCTACAGTCAAGTATTAAAAAATCCCATTGTACTCAAAGTATTAAACCACTGTAACACTGTGACATCGTTCGGACTGAACTCCAGAGCTGTTATTTTGAACATTGATATGTATTATAATACCAAGAAAGATCAGTTTTGGGAAGATTGATTCACCTGTCTTTGAATTTATTAATGTAATTTCAAAAGAAAATATTGAATTTTACTTAACTTGTTATTGAAATTGGGTCAATTTCATGCTAATAATAATAATTATTATCAACTTTTGAGATGTCCTTATTTTTAATTTCGAAATTGAAGTTCAACAAAACAGCTTGCAGCATTGTACCTCTCAGAACTCTCACTTCAACAGTTCGTACTTTCTCTCCAGTTGCACGAAAAAGACTTATATTATCGAGAATCGATCAGAAATCTGTGCCTTTGTTTCACCTGAATTTGGCGTTATTTTACTTTTTCTTTTGTTCACATATCTCGAGAATCAAACCACGACGCACGACAAATAGATGTCTGAAAGCATATTGTTAGAAAAAGAAAGAAATGAAAATCATTTTTGAATTTAAACATATTAAATAGATGAAATATTTAATTTCGGCCAGAACAGAAACGACTGTGAAAACGCACGAGTTAGCAGAAGTAATGAATGTCATTTGAAATTTTTCCTTCTATAAAATACGAAAGCAACTACGACTGAACTAAATGCAATATTTCGTAATTTAACTTTTACTTTGACAAAATTTATCCCTTTTAAAATGCATATTATTGTAATAAATTAAAGTTTTCATTTATATCGTTAAAATTTAATCGATTAAAAATAGATTCATAAAGTTTTAAATTATAGTTTTGTAGTTCAGCCTTTTATTTTATTCTTATTTCATTTTTTCGCTTTCCTTCTATAAAATGGCAGAACACTAGACTACAGCACATTACCACTGGCAATTTATCTTACCACCTGGGTTGAACGAGCATTTTAAAATGTACATTACTAAATTAAATTATACTTTCTGTCTATAACAAAGCAAAATTGTTTTTTCAAAACACATATGCAAAATTGCATGCATATGAGTTTCTGAAAACTTTAAACTGAAACACTTGAAAGCCTTCAATATTTATCTATAGCATAGCCAGTGTCAAATCAGTACTTGGTTTAATTTTTTAATTAAATACAGTACAAAAAGTTTGGTGATTAATTAAAATTAATTGTTGCCAATTGGTAAATTATTGTGTTTTACACATTACACCATTATCTCAGTAATACCACACATAGTTAATATGTTATTACCAAATTATAACATCATTTTTAATACATTATATTTACATGACGAAGGTACATGATGTTGACTCTATTTACTTTTTGAAATGTAAAGTTCACCGTGCCTACAGGAGATTTACGTTAGAAGCAGAACCTTTAAAATAACACCTGCACAGTACATCATCAACAGTGGCGCAACAGCCCATTGTAGACAAGATCGTTGACATTGGGTAGCTTCAAGACAGATGTTTTCTTTTTTACGGTAGGTGTCATCCCTGTACCTGGGTGGAACGACTATTACTGCTCACATCGCTGAATGAACTAGTGCCGAATGCCACCAGATCATTATGACATCAAGCATCAGCTTTTTTATTGTTGGAGTCAATTGTCTTGACTTCAAAAAGTAATAATATAATTTTCAAATGTTGATTTTGTTTTTAAATTAGTATTTGGCCTTCAATATTTGCCGCACGATATATGTATTGTTTAACACTATTATTAAGATATTATTTATATGGGACCTTATTTTTACTTCTGAGGTGCCGAAGTGTGCAACAAACAAATACTTGGGGTTGCAAAACTGTTTTTCCAGCATCTGAAATTCAGAATAATTTCAAACATTTTTCTTTGTTTTTCCTGCCTGTTGTAATGAAAAATGAGGCTCATATACGAGAATGATCGAACTGAATTTTCATATTTACTAAATTTTATTTATTTTGATTCTGTTCTTTAAAATTATGATGCCAGAAATCATCATTTTAATAAAATAGATAAATAGTGGAACTCCTGAGTGCTATTTAAGAAAATAGAAAAATGAAAATAAAGAAATGAAACTATCTTTATTCAAACAGTTCAAATGATGTAATACTTGGGTCTTGGTTGTACTCAGAAATCGGGACAGGTAGAAGAACTTATCGAAGTTCAGCAGGAGTAAACTGTGAATGTCATTTGAAAATTCTTTCCTTTTCATGTACGATAAATAGAAAGCATCACAATCACAATATCAACATACAATACCCTTAACAGTGGTAAGAATATTTTTAAATATATATTATCAATTAAATTAAGTTTGCTCAAATATAGACGATTACGTAGTTTTAAACTTTTAAACTGTGAAGACTTGGAAAATACTCTGCCCTCAAGTATAATTAAACAACACAAAGAAGCTTTACAGTTTTTTACTCAGTCATAAAAATAAAATTTGGTGATTAATACAAATGAATTACCTTAGTAATTCAGAACATTATTTTCTTTTATTATTAATACTTAAATTAGTTACATATTAATATAGTTACTGCATATAATAATAATGTATTAATACTGTTGTATGTGTAAGTAATGCTGAAGACATTATGTGCTCTATACTACACCACAATAAACATCATTAACAAGACATTATGTTTTGAATGACTGCAGTTCATTGACTTATTTACTCCTGAAATGTAGTTAAACAAAAATTCATAGACATGCACAGGTGCTGAAACACTTTGGTGTACAATCCTTTTGATAATATGCATTATCATCATCATCATCAACAGAGGCAACAGTCCACGAGGCCGCTTCGTCAAGACATGTTTCTACTTATATAGAAGGTCCTGTCCAATGGTTCATCGTTTGCCTGGGTCGCAGTGGACTCGAACCACCACAAACATTGCACTGCCTTGATTTATCAGGTCGTGCATTACAGATTGAGGATAGTCACCTCGATATCAGGCTCAACATGGTTATAATCATCACTTGGAATTGTCCATCTGTCTTGACCTCAAAGTGATAATGGGTTTCAGTAAAATACTGAAGCTTTATTTCAACTGAATTGTAGTTCAATATTCTATACCATATGTAAATAATAATAATTTTATTAAGATACTATTCTTATGATGTCCATACAAGACATCTGAAACAAAGTTCACCAAAAACAATACAGTACAGAAAGTTATTTGTACTCACTGCATTTTCAGCTTTCCTCTCTCTACAATGAAAAGGACTCATACATCGACCGAACCAAATTTTCATTTTACGATGGAATTTCGCAGCCATTTGACTATTTCTTTTGTTCTCATACTACCCTGGTAAACGTTGATTTCCACGTGATGAAAATATGCAGGCATGGCTTGTGTCGTAAGCAGAAAGAGAAAAGAAATGAACACTTTATTCTCAAAAAGAGCAATGGATGAAATATATTCACAAAAACAGAAATGTGATTGTGTAGAAGAACTTATTGAAGTCTGCAAATGTTATTTGAAAACATATTTTCACAAAATAGAAAGACAATTGGCAAATTACCAGCAATTTTAGTTTACTTAACAAAACTAATGAACATTTTTGAAGTTTGATTTCATCAAAGTGCAGTTATGTATTTGAATAAAACTTTTCTAATATAATTTAATAATAATTTAAAGAAAAGTTTACAAAATTAATTACAAAAAGAATATAAATTTTTACATTACCATTAATTAATATTAATACAGGTACATTATATTAGTTTACGCCACAATAGTCAATGCTGGGCTAATAACACATGACAGACGAATAAAATACGTCACTATCCCGAAATGTTCAACAATACTCATAGAGAAGTTGCGTAATAGAGCAAAACCCTTTGTTTGAAAACATTTTGCACATACGTCATCATCATCGGCGCAACAAACATGGGGAATAACAAACATGAACATAGCAAGATTACACGCCTAACTCCTCATTATCACCTACCCCACAAGGTAGCATATGCTTGAACTGGTGATATCATTGAGCACTCAGTCCTCAGGCGCAATATGTATTATAAAATAACAAGACAGTTTTTTGAATGTTTGCTGCACCAAAGTGATAATACTTTTAAAGAAAAAATATTGAAATTTTTACTTAACCACATTGAAGCTCTCAATAATTTAAGCTATATAAGTGTAATAATAATAATTATTAAAACAATTATTTTACTGACAGATTCTTTGTGCAATGAACGTTAATTTTGAAAAATACTCCCAACCTTCACAAAATGGTGGAGATTACAAGCATGACGCATCATTACTTCTTGTAATTAACATTTAATTTAAAAACTAAAGATCCTTTCAAACCGTATATTGTTAAATTTCAATTGCCATCCCTATTATTAAAGTAAATATTTGTTTGCTGTATATGTGAAGTTTCTTAAAGTTTTGGGCACTATATGCTCAAATTTCAGACATGTATTAGATAGTCAAGATTTTTATTAATAGTTTTTTAATTAAATAAATAAAATAAATATTTTGTGATTAATTATAGCAAATACTGCATTATTAATTACAAATTATTATTATTGTTTTACACAAATTTAATATGGTCTCACATATTATTATTTATACATATTGCCTGTTGTAGGTTAACGCAGTTCACACATATTTAAATGACGAATGTTGACCCTGTTGAAATCGGAGTTAAACAACACCGGATAGGAGAGTTATGCATAGGAGTAAACCGAAAATATAAACGGTTCACAATATGTATGAAACATCTCTGCTGGTCGAGTATCATCATCATCAACACGGGCTTCATGGCAATCGCATCATCAACAGACAATGCCGGGACTCAACCTCGCACATGCCAGAGCAGCTACTGATCACCGCTCAATATGTATTATAATTAATAAATATAATATCGAGCAGCCGATCCACCTCTTGACTGAAAGTGAGTAATTTCCTTAAAGAATATTATTGTTTGATTTTTAACCATTGAAATTTCAATAGTCTTAAATCTCCCATGTGCAATAATAATAATATTTTTAAGATAATATTCTTGAAGGAAAAGTCTTATTTACAACTTGACCAAAGCTTAACAAAACAAATACTTAAAACTGTTTTTGCAACATTTCAAATTTTAGATCTGCACTCCAAATACTTTTTGCCTGTTTAATGAAAGGAGACTATATCGAGCATCGAACTGAAATTTCTTTATTTGGGCTGGAATATGCCATTCGACTTTCTTGCTCCCACAGCCTGAACCGCTTATCTAATGCATAGAAATAGACAGTGCCAGTACATTGTCGAAAAGGAAAAAAAGAAATGAAACTATTTCTATTCTTAAAAAGAAGTCACGGATATTTGCGTGGATTATGCAGAAAAATATCGAAGTCAGCAAAAATGATTATATGAAAAATTTTTCCTTCCTTTGTATAAAATGAACAACATAAGTGATATAATGTTAGCTTTGAGGCTCAACTACAAAATTTGCAAAGAATAGAAAATTTTTGCAATAAATAAATGTTATTAGACACAACCTTTGAAACGCGCAAAAAAAATTTTTTTCAATAAATAAATAAAAAAAAATGTAATGTAAATAATGTAAAAAAAAATGAATAATAATTTTGTAATTAATAATTTTAAATTTTTTTTTATTCATAATTTAAAATATAATAATGTAAATAATGTGGTATGAATGTAGTAGTAATATATAATAGTACTAATGTATAATAATGCAATAAAAATATAATAATATAAAATAATATAAAAAAAATTTGGATAATAATTTTGTAATTAATAATTTTAAATTATTTATTAAAAATGTAAAAATAATAATTTATTAATAATATAGTAATAATGTAGTGGTAATGTCGTAAAAATAATTTAAAATAATATATTAATAATAATGTAGTAAAATACAATATTATTAATAATGTATAAAAAATTATAATATTTTTGTAATGTAACAATGTAATTAATATAGTTAATAATGCAATTAATTTTGTAATTAATCACCACATTTTTTATTTTATTTATTTAATTAAAAAACTATCAATGAAAATTTTGGCAAATTCTATGTAAAATGTTATAAGTTTGAATTTCTAGGTGCTATAGATTTAAAGTTGTAAGAAACTTACACATACATAAAGCTGACAAATTTTTTTTGCTTTATTTATAGACAGATAGGTTTAATTTAATTTAATAATATACATTTGAAAAAAATTTCGTTAATTTAACTAAAATTAAAAGTTAAATTTCAGAAAATTTGCTATTGTATGCACTTATGGTTATTCTACCATTTTATACAAGGAAGGAAAAAAAATTTTTCATATAATTCATTTTACTTTAACTGAACTTCGATAAGTTTTCCTACACAATCCACGTTTCGGAATTTTTGGCCGAGATTTAAATATTTCATCCATTTGGCTTCTTTTTGAATAAAAATAGTTTCATTTCTTTTTTTTCTTTTTTCTATTTCGCCGTGCCTTAGTTTTCTTATCTATTTCTATCACATTAAGATCGCGGTTTGTTTCCCAGGATCTGTGAACAAAAAAGAAAAGAATCGAAATAAACGCCAAATTCCGGCTTAAAATAAGAAAATTTGGTTCGATTCGATTCTCGATATATAATTCCTTTTCATTTTAACCAGAGAGGAAAACTTAAAAAGAAATATTGGAGTGCAATTCTAAAATTTGAAATGTTGCAAAAACAGTTTTAAAGTATTTGTTTTGTTAAGCTTTGAATTAAAAATTAAAAATAGGGTCTTTCAATAAGAATAGTATCTTAAAAATAATTATTATTATTGCACATATAGGAAGTTTAGAATTATTGAAATTTCAATGTAGTTTAAGAAATCAAACTTAATAATTATTTCTTTTAAGGAAATTATACTTTTCAATTCAAGAGATTGGATCAACACTTCAAACCGATGCTTATATTTGATAATTATAATACATATTGGGCGTGGTGGTCGAGTAGCTATTTCTCTGGCGCTAAGTGCACAGGTTGGAGTCCCGGCGATGCCCTGTATGTTTGTAGTGGTTCGAAATCTACTATAGACTGTAGACTGTTGGCTACAGTGATGACAAACCTACCCCGTAAAAAAAACATCTCCTATCTTATAATCTACTAGTAGGTAGAGTGTCTTGGTCCACCATGGGGCTGTTACGTCATTGATGATGATGATAATACCTATTGTAAAGTGTTTCATACATATTGTAAATTGTTTTATATTTTCAGTTTTGCTTCCTATTACGTAACTCTCCTATCAGTGTTGTTTAACTCCGATTTTCAGAATAAAAATAGGGTCAATAAATTTTTATTCGTCATTTAAAATATAATAATGTGATTAATAACGTTGTAATACTGTAGTAGTAATGTATAAATAATAATGTAATAAGTTATAATGCAAATTTTAATATTGTAAAAAAACAATAATAATTTTGTAATTAATAATGCAATTATTTTTGTAATTAATCACAAAATATTTATTTATTTATTTAATTAAAAACTATTAATAAAATCTTGACTATGCAATACGTAATAAAAAAAACTGAAATTTCAGGCGCTATAGTTTTAAAGTTTTAAGAAACTTTCACATACATACAGCAAACAAATACTTTTTACTTTAATAATAGGGATAAAATTTTAATTTAATTTAATAATATACAGTTTAAAAAAGGATCTTTAGTTTTTTTTTTTTAAATTAAATGTTAAATTGCAAGTAATTTGTGATTACGTGTACTAGTAGTCATAGTTCTTTCCACCATTTTTGTGAAAGGACAGAATTTTTTTCAAAATAACGTTCATTTTTTATCACTTAAAAGTAGAATCTGTCAATAAAATAGTATTTTAATAATAATTATTATTATTACACTTATATATATAGCTTAGAATTATTGAAATTTCAATGTAGTTTAAGAAATAAAAATTTCAATATTTTTTTTTCTTTAAAGGAGTATTATCACTTTTTGAATTCAAGACAGATTAGCTAAACATTCAAAAACTGATGCTTCTATTTGATTATTATAATACATATTGCGCCTGATGGTCAAGGGACTAGTGCTGTGGCTCTCAATGCGCAGGTTTCGGTTCGAGTGCGCATGAAACCTACCTTATGGGGTAGGTTAGTCATGAGGAGTTAAGAGGAAACATCTCGGTCTTGAAATCTGCTAGTAGACAAAAACGGCCTTGGCCCACCATGGTGTTGTTGCGCCATTGATGATGATGACAATACGTATTGTAAAGTGTTTTATATTAAAGGGTTTTGCTTCCTATTACGTAACTCTCCTATGAGTATTGTTGAACTACGATTTCCGGAATTAAAGTAGTGACAATATTTTTTTTTATTCGTCATATAAAATATAATAATGTGTTATTAATGTTGTATTGGTGTAGCAGTAATGTGTCAATAATAATGTAGTAACTTATAATATTAATAATGTCAATTATTAGTAATGTAAAAAAATTTAATAATTGTTTTGTAATTAATTTTGTAGTTATTCACCAAACTTTTATTTAATTTATTTAATTAAAATTCTATTAAGAAAATTTTTGGTAAATGCACTTTGACTATGCACTAGGTAAAAAAAAAATCAAACTTTTAAAAAATGTTCATTAGTTTTGTTAAAAGTAAAACTTAAATTGCTGGTAATTTGCGATTGTTAGTAGTTGTAGTCATAGTTCTTTCTAACATTTTGTGAAAATAAAGAAATGTTTTCAAATAACATTAATTTTACTTCTACTGAACTTCAATAAGTTCTTCCTACACAATTCACGTTTCTGAATTTTTGGCCGAGATTTGAATATTTCATCCATTTGGCTTTTTTTGAATAAAAATTGTTTCATTTCTTTTTTCTTTTTTTCTTTTTTTTCTATTTCGCCATGCCTTAGTTTTCCTTATCTATTTTCATCACATTAAGATCGCGGTTTGTTTCTCAGGATGTATGGGGACAAAAGAAATGAATCAAAATAAACGCCAAATTCCATCGTAAAATAAGAAAATTTGCCTTTCGATTCGATTCTCGATGTATGAATTCCTTTTCATTTTAACTAGAGAGGAAAATTTTAAAGAAATATTTGAAGTGAAATTCTGAAATGCTGCACAAAACAGTTTTACTTTAACCTAAATTATTTGTTTTGTTGAACTTTGATTTCTGAATTAATAATAGGATCTTTCCATAAGAATAGTATCTTAATAAAAATTATTATTATTACACATATATGAAGCATAGAATTATTGAACTTTAAATTCAGTTTAGGAAATAAAAACTTCAATTATTTTTACTACAAAGGAAATTACATTATCACTTTTGAATTCAAGACAGATTGGATTAAGATTCCAAAACTGATGATTATAATACATATTGGGCCTGATAATCGAGTGACTATCACTCTGTCTGTTAATGCACAGATTTTGGGCTCGAGTCCGGGTGATGCTATAAATGTTTGTAGTGGTTCGGAATCCACTTTTTAAACTGTACGACCCAGGCAAATGGACGATAGACCATTGGATGCAGGACTAACTACCCTACTCAGTAAATTAGAAACATGTCTTGACTTGAAATCTGCCAGTAGGCACACGGCCTCGGCCAAACATGGGGCTGTTGCGCCATTGATGATGATGATGATGATGATAATACATATTGTAAAGGATTTATTTTAAAGTGTTTTGCTTCCTATTACGTAACTTGCTCCTATGAATTTTGTTTAACTACGATTTCAGAATTAAAATAGGGTCAATGAATTTTTATTCGTCATTCAAAACTATAATAATGTATTAATAATGTTGTAATAGTGTAGTATAAGTAGCATAATATTAATACATTACTACTACACTATTACAACATTATTAATACATTATTATTATATGCAGTAACTTATATTAATAATGTAACTAATTTAAATTATTAATAATATAAAAAATAATAATAATTTTGCAATTACTAAGGTAATTCATTTTGTAATTAATCACCAAAATTTTTATTTTATTTATTTAATTAAAAAAAACTAGTAATAAAACTCTTTGTGACATTTAATTATGCACTAGGTAGAATAAAAATTTTCCAAGTGCTACAGTTTTAAAGTTTTAAGAAAACTACAGCAAACAAATTTTCTGTTTTATTTACAGACAGAAAACTTTAATTTAATTTAATAATATATATATATTTAAAAAAACTATTCTTACCCTTTTGTTAAAATTAAATGCTTATTTATTGCTTGTAATTTGATATTGTATGTGATTGTAGTCAAAGCTCTATTTATCATTTTATAGAAGGAAAGAAATTTTTCAAATAACATTCAGTTTACTTCTACTGAACTTCGATAAGTTCTTCCTACACAATCCCCGTTTCTGAATTTTTGGCCGAGATTTAAATATTTCATCCATTTGGCTTCTGTTTGAATAAAAATAGTTTCATTTCTTTTATTTTCGTTTTTTCTATTTTGCCATGCCTTAGTTTTCTTATCTATTTTTATCACATTAAGATCGTGGTTTGTTTCTGGGCATCTATGGGAACAAAAAAAGAATAGAATCAAAATAAATGCCAAATTCCAAAGTAAAATATGAAAATTTGGTTCGATTCGATTCTCGATATATAATTCCTTTTCATTTTAACTAGACAGGAAAACTTAAAAGAAATATTTGAAGTGAAATTCTGGAATTTGGAATGCTGGAAAAACAGTTTTACTTTAACTTAAAGTATTTGTTTTGTTGCACTTCGACTTCAGAATTAAAAATAAGGTCCCATAATAAGAATAGTATCTTAATAATAATTATTATTATTACACATATATCGTGCGTAGAATTATTGAAATTTAAATGCAGATTTAAAAATAAAAAAATCAACATTTTTTCTTTAAAGGAAATTATATTATTACTTTTGAAGTCAAGACAGATTGACTCAACAATAAAAAAACTGATGCTTATATTTGATAATCATAATACATATTGGGTCTGATGGTCGAGGGACTGGCATTCGGAGACACTGATTTCGGGTTCGATTCCGGGCGATTCAATGAACATTTGTAGTGGTTCCACTTTAGACTGTAGACCGTTGGGTACAGGGATGACTACCCTACCCCGTAAAAAGAAAACATCCTGTCTTGAAATCTACTAGTAGTCAGACGGTCTTGTCCTACTATGGAGCTGTTGCGCCACTGATGTGGATGATGATGATGATAATACATATTGCAAAGTGTTTTATATTAAAAGGTTCTGCTTCCTATTACGTAACTCTCATATGGGTTTTGTTGAACTACGATTTCAAAAGTAAAATGGGGTCAATAAATATTTTATTCGTCATGTAAAATATAATGTATTAAAATGATGTTATAATTTTTTGGTAATAACGTATTAACTTATAATATTAATTAATGCGGATAATGTAAATTATTAATAATGTAAAAACTTTAATAATAATTTACCAATTAATAATGTAATTAATTTTTTAATTAATCACCAAACTTTTATTACTATTATTTAATTAAAAAATTAGATATAAAAATTTTGGTTATTTTTACTAGATAAAACAATATTGAACTTCCAAGTGTTATAGTTTTAAAGTTTTCAGAAACTTTCATATGCATACAGTTTTTTGCATATGAATGTTTTTGAAAAAACAATTTTGCTTTATTTATAGACAGAAAATTATAATTTAATTTAGTAATATACATTTTAAAAAAATGCTCGTTTATTTAGTTAAAATTAAAAGATAAATTGCAGGTGAATTAAGATTGTATGTACTTGTAGTCTAATTCTTTCTACCATTTTATAGAAGGAAAGCAAAAAAAAAAAAATAGAATAAAAAAAAAAAAATTGAACTACAAAGGCCTATAGTTTTAAACTTTTATGAATCTGTCACATACTTACATCAGACAAATTTTTGCTTTATTTATAAATAGAAAACTTTAATTTAATTTAATAATATGCATTTTTAAAAAAGGTTCGTTAATTTTTATTAAAATTAAAAGTTAAATTGCAAGTAATTTGCGATTGTATATAGTTCCAGTCGTAGTTCTTTCAATATTTTATAGAAGGAAAGAAATTTTTCAAATGACATTCATTTTACTTCTACTAAACTTCGATACGTTTTTCCTACACAATTCACGTTTCTGAATTTTTGGCCGAAATTTAAATATTTCATCCATTTGGCTTCTGTTTGAATAAAAATAGTTTCATTTCTTTTTTTTCTTTTTTTTTTCTATTTCGTCATGCTTTAGTTTTCTTATCTATTTTTATCACATTAAGATCGTGGTTTGATTCTCGGGATGTATGGGGACAAAAGAAAAAAATAAAAATAAACGCCAAATTCCAGAGTAAAAATAAAAAAAAAAATTTGGTTCGATTCGATTCTCGATATATAAATTCCTTTTCATTTTAACTGGAGAGGAAATTTTGAAAGAAATATTTGAAGTGAAGTTCTGAAATTTGCAATGCTGCAAAAGCTGTTTTACTTTAACTTAAAGTATTTGTTTTGTTGAACTTCAATTTCAGAATTAAAAATAGGATATCTCAAAGTTTAGTCTTTTAAAAATAATTATTATTATTACGCATATATCGCTAGCATAGAATTATTGAAATTTCAATGTAGTTTAAGAAATAAAAATTCAATATGTTTTCTTTAAGGGAAATTACATTATCACTTTTGAATTCAAGACAGATTGGATTAATATTCCAAAACTGATGCTTATATTTGATTATTATAATACATATCGGGACTGATGGTCAAGTAACTAGTGCTCTGGGTTCGAGTCCGGGCGATGTCACGAATGATTATAGTGGTTTGAAATCCACTTTAAATTGTAGAACCCTTTTTAATATGACTGTAGATCATTAGGCACAGGGTTGACTACCCTACACTGTAAAAAGGAAACCTCTCCTGTCTTGAAGTCTGCTAGTAGGCAAGACGGCCTCGTCCCACCATGGGGCTGTTGCGCCATTGATGATGATGGTAATACGTATTGTAAAGTGTTTTATATTAAAGGGTTTTGCTTCCTATTACGTAACTCTCCCATGAGTTTTGTAGAACTACGATTTCAGAATTAAAAATAGGATCAATGAATTTTTTATTCATCATATAAAATATAATAATGTATTAATAATAATGTAGTAACTTATAGTGTAAATAATGTAAATTATCAATAATGTAAGAAAAATTATTAATAATACTGTAATTAATCAAAAATAATACTGTAATTAATTAAAAACAAGTAATAAAAATTTAATTTTTTTTCTATGCATTAGATAAAAATAAATTTAACTTCCAAGTGCTATAGTTTTAAATTTTTAAGAATCTTTCACATACATACAACAGGCAAATTTTATGCTTTATTTATAGACAAATTATTTTAATTTAATTTAATAACATACATTTTAAAAATGTTCTTTAGTTTAACTTTTCTTGCAGTTTTGTTAATGAAAAGTTAAATTGTTGGTAATTTGCGATTTTATGTACTTGTAATCATAGTTATTTCTACCATCTTATAGAAGAAAATAAATGTTTTCAAATAACATTCGTTTTAACTGAACTTCGAAGTTTTTCCTGTACGCAATTCACGTTTCTGAATTTTTGGCAGAGATTTAAATATTTCATCCATTTGACTTCTGTTTGAATAAAAATAGTTTCATTTCTTTCTTTCTATTTTTCTATTTCTCCATACCTTAGTTTTTCTTATCTATTTTTATCGCATTGAGATCGTGGTTTGTTTCACGGGATCTATGGTACAAAAGAAAAGAATCAAAATAAAGCGAAATTCCAGCCTAAAATAAGAAAATTTGGTTCGATTCGATTCTCGATATATAATTCCTTTTCATTTTAACTAGAGAGGAAAACTTAAAAGAAATATTTGGAGTAAAATTCTGAAATTTGAAATGCTGCAAAAAAATAATTTTACTTTAACTTAAAGTATTTGTTTTGCTACACTTCGATTTCAGAACTAAAAATAGGATCTCTCAATAAGAATAGTATCTTAAAAGTAACTATTTTTATTACACGTATATGAGTTATAGAATTATTGAAACTTTCATGTAGTTTAAGAAATACAAACTTCAATAAATTTTTCTTTAAACGAAATTACATTATCACATATGAATTCAAGACAGATTAGCTCAACATTCCAAAACTGATGCTTATTGTATATATTAGTACAAGTTAGGGCTGGATTTGGGTATGGTCTTGTTTCAGTGTTGTCTGACAGTAGAAAAATTGATTTTTTTGTGAAACTTTATATGGAAACTTCTTTATGTGGAATTGGAAGCTTTTAGCTGTTGTAGTTATTAAAATTTGCGAAGGCAGCACTGCACAACTGCAACACATAAGGCAATTATATAACAAATATTTACGAAAATCATGTTAAAAGCTTATTTAAGTGCCTTTGTACCCTCCATACTGCCTGGAACTCTTCACTTGACTGTCCACTCCCTTTATCTTCTCTCCAAAGTTGAAAGAGGAACAAAAAAAAAAAAAAAACGTGCAAAACGTGTCTAACGTAAGGGCCAACCCGTCCTTAAAAGATCTATCAACCTTGAACACTTCACCGTTAGCTATATAGTGTGCCATGGGAAATCATTGTGGATTATTTCTATATTGAAAAGAGTTTTATATTAATTAGTTTTGTAACCTATTACGCGATTTTCCTATGAATTTTGCTGTTTTATCAAATATTTACAAAATCGTCTTAAACGCTAGCTCATTTTAGTGTCTTTGTACCATCCATACTGCCTAGAACTGTTCACTCGACTGTCCAATCCCTTTATCCTCCCTCTAAGGTTGAAAGAGGGGGAACAAGAAAAAAGCGCAAATCCAAAGTCTAATGTAAGGTTCAACCCGTCCTTGAAAGAACGATCTATCAGCATTGAACCCTTCCCCGTCGGCTAAATAAGGATCTATAGTAAGGATCCACCATGCCTTCTCAGAGAAGTTTTCTCCTTATTACTATATTGAAAAAGAGTTTTATATTAAGGAGTTTTGCTCCCTATTACACAACTCTCCTATGAAGCCATTTTAAGAGTTTCTAAAAGTTCAAGACCAAGACTTTCGTAAATATTCATTAAAGGAAATGCCATTACAATTCATGAATTCCTCACAAATAGGATCAACATTCTAAAATTGAATCCTATTTTGTATAATTACAAACATCAAGATTCGAAATAATTTTTATGTTTCTGTTCCCTAATACACTTCCTTCCATTAAGATGTCACAGATAAAATGCATTTTGTCGTTTTAACTTGTTGTTGTTGTCAAATTTCAAAGAAATTTAAGATGAAACACATTTTAATGTCTGTACCATTAAAGGAAATTAATTATATTAATATTCTCGAATTCAAAACAACTTATCAACTTTCCAATGTTGACACTTGATAATTATAAATATAATAAAGATTGTAAACCCTTTTATACTAGAGAGTTTTGTTCATTATTATGAAAGTCTTTATTTTTATATCATTAGGGAATAATGTATTTCGTTGCTTTATAAATTGCAAAGTAATAAGAATTCAAAAAGCTTATTACTCTATAGTAAATTGCATAACTAATTTTTAATTAAAGAAAAATTGGCTGCGTTCCTAAAAGCAGCACTTTTTTTTTTATAGTTACTGCTATCATAAATTTTGAAAGCAAATTTTATAATAAAAGTTTTATTCTTCCTTATAACTTTACTATTTTTTTTCATGTCTATGAAAATTAATGCATTGTGCTGTTTTGTAAGTTTCAAACAAATCTTACCTTTCAAGATTTATGGTTTAAGTGTCATCCCACAAAAATATGTTTTAAAATATTAATGTCTGCAATTTTTCACAATTTCTGACGTGGAATTGTTTGCAAGCGAAGACCAACTTTTGAAATTCTATCATAAAATATTTATATGTCTGGATAAAAAATATTTGTCATACCTGTTGAGTTAATTATCATTAATTTATTAAGCTTTTTTTTATTTAATTAAATTATTTTTAACTATTATATATTTAAATTTATTTTAATTATTTAAGATATAATATTGCATTATTTATTTAATTTATTAAATTTGTGTTTATTTAATTTATTTATTTTAAATAGTTTATATTTACATTTATTTTAATTATTAGATATGTACTATTGTTCTATTTAATTTTTTGCGTATTTTAGACCTTATGTCACTCTTTTTACTAATTTTTGTATTAGCAGCATGCTTATTAAAGTTGGCAGAAAAAACGATACTTTATATTGAGAAAGTACGGTTTTTATCAAATTAAAACATAATTAATAAGAAATTTGGTGATTTTTGACTACGCACCAGATAAAAAAAATGAACTACAAAATACACTTCGAATATTTATTTTATTTTTTAATTATTGTAGGGATTTTTTTACATTTCGAAATTTAAAGTGTATTTTAGATTCATGTTATTGTGACTCATCCTTACACTTCTGGCAACAAAATTTTGTTGTAAAGTAAATAATTTAGGATTGCTATAAAATACAAAAATATTTTAAACATGTATTTCTTATCATTTTTTATGTATCATAATTTAAGCTAATAATTTAATCTCAAATTTAATTTAATATAAATTACATTTACTGCTCAAAATTAAACTTTATTTTTGTAATAAATGTAAATTTTTTTCTCATTATCAATTATAAAAAATATCTTTCCGGAATTATATGGCAAACATTGTGGTA
Source organism: Caerostris extrusa (assembly GCA_021605095.1). Classification (NCBI taxonomy): domain Eukaryota; kingdom Metazoa; phylum Arthropoda; class Arachnida; order Araneae; family Araneidae; genus Caerostris; species Caerostris extrusa. Next base: position 16,165 of record BPLR01016356.1, on the reverse strand, counting down.
ATATTGCATGGATAACATCGCAAACATTGTCATAAATCCAAATTTTATAATTTTGAAATAAATTAGATAATATTCAAGTATTGGTGTCAAATGTTGGGTTGAAATTAATGACTTATATAATGTGCATAATTATGGAAGTAAATGATAACAAATTTTTAGATTTACCAAACTAAATAATGATTTTTGTGTAATATTGCATTTCGCAGCTTTTTTATGGATGTTTGTTTTTGAAGAATGTTGTTTTTAATGTTTGTAGTTGTTCGGAATCCACTTTAAGCAGTAATTCCCGGTCTAATATGGATGTAAAACGTAGAGTTGACAACCGTACCCCACAAAAACTCAGCGTCACGGAGGCAAGTCAGACTTCTATCTACGGTTGCTCCATCATTATAGAAGCTCCATCTTCTTTCTTACATGAGACCACACGGGTTTTTGAACTTGGTCTAGATGTTGCTCTCTACCAAGTGGGATAAGGAGCAAAACAAGGAAGTAATGATAATAGTTTTACAGATTTTCCAAACTAAGGAAAGATTATGTTCTGTAATATTGCAATTTTCAACATTTTTATCCCTCTGGTTTGATTTTTAATTATATTCTTGATGACAATATAAATGATTAGTGAAATTATTTTAGTGTTGTTTTTTTTTCAATTATACTAGTACACATAAAAACATCTTTCTTAAGTCTTTTATAAAAAAAAAAAAAATATTATTTTCACTTGGTACTGTTAAATATCTTCACAGAAACATATATTTAAAAACCCATAACCAACCCAAGAACTCTTTTTATTTTGTAAAGTTCATATTACATAAAATAAACATGCATCAAATATCATAACCCCATCTCTTTAACTTCAAGTCGCTTTCTTAAATAAAAGCCCGGATAATGAGACCAGTTAATTCCAGTTAATGAGACTTAATTCCAGTTAAAACGACGAGATAATATCAATTAGCTAGATGTGCTATTTCCAAAAATACATAAGAGACTTCACGTTGCAATTCGAAGAGGAATTTTTCACTTTTGCTTTATTCTCCCCTTAAATAAAGTAGTTAACGGTTCGTGTTTAAGTCCCGGTGTTGCCATGGATGTTTGTAGTGGTTCGGAATGAACTATAAACCGTAATTCCCGGTCTAATATAGATGTAGAACATTAGGCGTAGAGCTGACAACCCTACTCCGTAAAAGTCACGGAGGCAAGTCAGACTTCTATCTATGATTGTTCCATCACAATAGAAGCTCCCCCATCTCCTCCTTCCATGAAACCATACGGGTTCTTGAACTTGGTCTAGATCGCTGTCTACCAAGTGGGATAAAAACAACAAACATGGAAGTAATGATAATAGTTTTACAGATTTTCCCAAATAAGGAAGGATTATTTTCTGTAATATTGCAATTTTCAACTTTTTTAAGCTGCAGGTTTGATTTTTAATTATATTATTTAAATCTTTATTTTGTTAATCTTTTATATTATGACCAATATAAAAGATTAGTGATATTCTCTTAGTGTTTTTTTTCAATTGGTAGGCTTATAAAAGCATCAAGTCTTTTTTAGAAAAAAAAAAAAACATATTTTCACAAAGTTCTGTTAAATATTTTAAAAGAAATATATCTTTAAAAACCCATAACCCAAAAACCTCTTTTTATTTTGTGAAGTTCATCCTACATAAAATAAACTTGCATCGAATATTATAACCTCATCTTTTTAACTTCAAGTCGTTTTCTTAAATAAAATAGTCAGCCCGGATAATGAGACCACATTATTCCAGTTAAAACGACGAGATAATATCTATTAACTTGATGTGCTATTTCCAAAAATACATCATCATTCGAGGAGGAATTTTTCACTTTTGCTTTATTCCATCCCCTTTAAATAAAGTAGTTAACCCAGAAAACGATTACATTTTCATTTCGATTGGCCACAATTTGGTTGGAATCGTTTTCCTTTTCACAACCTTACATGTTTATTTCTGGGGACATTTTGTTTGGCAATAAAACCCCTTCGGCTCCTATCCCTGATTGGCCGAAATTCCCCGAAGATGGGGACTTAACCAAATCCCTTCTCCTTAAGACTTTGGAAGAAAACGTAAAACAGACAACTTATTAGGGAAAAGTTAAAGTATCTTCCCTAAGAAGTCTTTCACTGCCAAAGTAATCGAAGAAGGCTAACAGAGAAAAAAAACTAAAACGAAGACTAAGAAGAACTTTAAAGAGAACTTATTTCCCGGCTAATGACGTAGTTAATGAAGCGATTCCAAAATCGTTGCCACTCGTCTGAAATTTCCCGAGAAGTATTTAAAAATATCGCCTACCCTTTTCTTTGGAATAAAAAGAGTCACAAAATTAAACTTTCCCCCAACTTTTCCCCAGAAGAAAGTTTGGGCTGGCTGGCTGGCTGGCAGTAGAACCTTGTGATAGGTTACGCTTTATTAAGAGGAGAAGAATACTTTGGCGTTTTGGAGAAACAATTTAAATTCTTCTTGTCAACTTTCGGAAGAGAAGTGGTAAAAGGGGAAAAAATAACACTGAAATTTGCCTTAAAGTTAGCCGTGACGAAATGAAAAGGCTGCAAAAGAAGTAAGAAAAAATATGGTAACGGAAATAGGGGGACGAAATTGGTGGATTGATGCTTCTAATGTCCAAGAAAGTTTCAAGTTGTGAAACAAATTAATAGTATAATAATCTTAAGTAATACTTATAATGAATTTCATCAAAATATTTTCTTTGCAGTAATATGTAATATATTAATTAATGTGCATACATATTTAAGTTTTTAGTAATGCACCTTAGTCAAGCACCATTTCTTCCTATTTTTATGTCTAAATCGTAATTGTCATATTACTTACTTTTACAGTTTTCTAATATCCATTTAAACGCCACTAAATATTGAATGTTTCTAATCTATACTAAATATTGAATGTTTTTAACCGAATTTAAATATTGAATGTCTTTAATCGACGATAAATACTGAATGCTTTTATTCGATGTTAAATAGTGAATGTTTTTAATCGATATCATTTTGCGTATTTGGTATTGGTAACATGTAAAAAAAGATTTTACCAACTGCGATATTTATATTGTAATTGTTGTATTGCTCACTTATACAATTTGTTAATATCCATTTAAAAACCGAATGATTTTAATTGATACTAAATATTGAATGTTTTTATCCGACATTAAATATTGAACGTTTTTAACGGGTACTAAATATTGAATTTTTAATCAATAAATATTAAATGTTTTAAATTGATATTAGATAAATAATAATTTGTTTATACGATACTAAATATTGAATTTTTAATTGGCATTAAATATTTAATTTTTTAATCGACACTAAATACAGAATGTGTTTATTCGATACACATTAATAATATAACAATTTAATTATAATGAATATTATCAAAATATTGTCTTTACAATAAAATGCAATATGTTCATTAATGTGCATATATATCTTTGATTTTTAATAATACGCCATAGTCCATCATGTACCATTTCTTCATATTTTATATCTGAATTGGAATTAATGTATTGCTAACATTTACAATTTGTTAATACCCATTGAATTGATACTAAACATATAATATTTTTCCCCAGAAGAAAGTTTGGGCTGTCTTGCAGTAGAATCCTGTGATAGGTTACGCTTTATTAAGAGGAGAAGAATACTTTGGCGTTTTGGAGAAACAATTTAAATTCTTCTTGTCAACTTTCGGAAGAGAAGTGGTGAAAGGGGAAAAATAACACTGAAATTTGCCTTAAAGTTAGCCGTGACGAAATGAAAAGGCCTCAGAAGAAGTGGGAAAAAAATGTAATGGAAATAGGGGGGACGAAATTGGTTGCTTGATGCTTCTAATGTTCACAGACTTGAAAAGTTTGAAGTTGAGCAACACTTAATAATCTACAGTAATATTTATAATGAAATATAAATATTACTGTATATTTATATGTGATATGTTAATTAATGTGTTTAAATATTTATGATTTTTAATAATGAACCATAGTCCCTCATGTACCAGTGCTTCCTATTTTGATGTTTAAATTGAAATTGTTGTATTGTAGTTAAATTGTAAAAATTTTAATAAAAATGTTGTTAAATTGTAAAAATGTTAATAAAAATGTTGTTAAATTGTAAAAATGTTAATAAAAACGTTGTTAAATTGTAAAAATGTTAATAAAAAATGTTGTTAAATTGTAAAAATGTTAATAAAAATGTTGTTAAATTGTAAAAATTTTAATAAAAAAATGTTGTGAAATTGTAAACATTTTAATAAAAATGTTGTTAAATTGTAAAAATGTTAATAAAAAAATGTTGTTAAATTGTAAAAATGTTAATAAAAATGTTGTCAAATTGTAAAAATGTTAATAAAAATGTTGTTAAATTGCAATTGTTTAAATTGTAATTGCTCCCTTTACAATTTTTTAATATTCATTTAAATATCGAATGTTTTTAATTGATACTAAATATTGAATGATTTTATGCGATACTAGATATATGATGTTTTTAATTAAAACTAAATAGGGAATGTATTTAATAGATATATGAGGCATAATGTTTTTAATCGACACTAAGTATTGAATGTTTTTAATCGATACTAGATATGTGATGTTTTTATTCGATACAAAATATTCAATGTTTTTAATCGTCATTAAATATTAATTAATGAATATTTAATATATATATATGAATATTTAAGTGTTGAATGTTTTTAATCAATATTAGATAGATAATGTTTTTAATTTATACTAAATATTGAATGTATTTAATCGATATTATTTTGCTTATTTATTATTGGCATCATGTAAAAAAATATTTTCTCACTTCTAGATTCAAAATAAAGAAGATTTTGAGTTAACTATGCATTTTTTTAACCACAACAAAAAGGTTTAGTTTAATTTGTCCCTCTACGGTCATTTTTTGCACACTTTAGGCTAATTATACCGGGACCTACAGTTTAACGTGAATTAGGATCAACTAATGAACATCCATGCCACGGCCAGGATTCGAACCTGAAGCTTGAGATACCAAAAGCCATCAGGCATCAAAAATTCTTGGAATTTACCCCTAAAAGTCATTTCAGAATGTAACGCTCATCTGTTCTCTAACTGTTCATGATATAGGAACACAGGGATGGTCAACAAAATAACAAATAAATAAAAATTACGTTCTATTTACATATGTAATTAGGATATAATATAATAATGGATTAAAATATCAAAGAATGTTCAATACGTACGAAAATATTGAAAAATTGTGACAATTTTCAATAAAAACGTAAAAATTCGTAAATATTTTGCTTCTGTTTCAAACTTACTTAGAACACATGTCGATATTTTCAATCATTAAACAGTGGTGGGTGCGAAAGTAGTTACAGTTTCACAATTCTATTCAAATTTGAATACATAGATAAGTTAAACCCCAAAAGTATTTTGCAGAAGCTATCGTCCATTGAGGAAATGGGAGACGCGAGTTGTCCATGAATAAAGATTCCAAGTAAATAGCAGAAATGGAACAGGTGAAGACAGAAAACTCCTTGTTGGCGTAAGAAGGAACGCTTTGGGGGTTTAAGTGGTGTGGGTGTTGCAACTAGCTTGCTGGAAGTATTCTGGTTTGCATGCGTTGGTGGCACCCCATTGCAGTCTCTGATTTCAACAATGCGAAACTTGAAAGAGAATGAAATAGCATTAGTTAAATGCCTAGGAATTTTCTAGCTTTTGATGATAAACTTGAAACACAATGAAATAATAAAAAGTCAAGTGTCTCGCATAGGAAAGTACGGCTGTCTGTGAGATGATGTCTAGATTTTCTTCCATGCTATATGAAAATTCTGGAGAAAAACCTTTAAAAGCCATCTCAGGATGTAATGATCATCACTTGCCAGTAGACTGTACATGACATGCATTAGTAAATCACCTGTCAAAACGATGTTCAACAGAATAACATATCGCATAGAAAGTCAGGCTGTCTGGTAGGAGTTTTCAAACTTTTCTTCCATACGATAGGGAAACTCAAGGATATTAGCCTTAAAAGTCATTTCAAAATGTTAAGCTCATCTGTCGCTGGTAGACTGTTCATGGCATGCATTAGTAAATCACCAAGGTTAGTGATAAATAACAAATAGATAAAAAATTATGTTCTTTTAGAAAAGTAATTTAGACATACTATAATTGCAAGGATTAAATTATTAAAGATGTTACATACGAACGAAACATACATACGAAACATATTGAAAAGTTGTGTCAATTTTTAGTTAAAACAGAAAAAAATAATTCGTAAATATTTTGTTTTCGGTTTTCAAACTTACTTGTCGATATTACCAATCATTAAACAACGAAAGTAGTTACAGTTTCACAATTCTATTCAAACTTACATACACAGAAAAGTATTTTGCAGAAACTATCGTCCATCGAGGAAATGGGAGAGGCGAGTTGTCCATGAATAAAGATTCCATGTACAGAAATGGAACAGGTGAAGACAGAATCCTTGTAGGCGTAAGAAGGGAACGCTTTGGGGGTGTAGTAAGTGCGAGTGACGAGGAAACCAGAGAAAAGAACAAAAAAGTTTCTTTTGTGTGAAAAGGAAGGGGGATATAAATAAAGAGAGGGATTGGTGTATTATTAATTAGAGCCTCTTTAGCAGACACATCAGCTGGAGATGTTCTCAGGCTTTGGTAGGGGGTACTCTAGAAATTGACTCTCCTTGAAGCTTGTATTGAATATTGTGCCGATAAAGAAGGGTGCCAGAAATGTTCTTCTAATACATATTCATGGAAGGATTTTCTCTCTAAGATTCCTTTGTTGACGTTTTGTGAAGCGGTGAGTGTTCTGCTGTGTTCCATGAATTTGGAACATGTGTTTTTGGAGGGATATGAATTAAACAATATATCTCGAGTGCGAGTTGAAGGTTTGGTTGCAGAAAATGAGCAGATGTGAGATATGTAAGGATTCGAATGTGTTGGTGGGGCAAAATAATCTCATGTTTTCATATTACAAGAATTTATCAGCATAAACTTTATTAATGATGGACATACAAAAAGCAATGCACAAAATATATTTTAAAGCAGGCCACATTTCAAGATAATAAAATGTTCTATTATCTGCATCTTTACAAAACTGAAATTGAAAAGTGAATTTTTGATTTATTTAGAAAATTTTTAATTTATCAAGAAAACATATATTGTCTGATATTTGTATAGAACTCATATACAAATATTAGAACTTATAAATACTTATAGAACTTATCAAGAACAAATATTTGTAAAGAAGAATTTATCAACTTATAAATACTTATAGAACTTAACAACTTATAAATACTTGTAGAACTTAACAACTTATAAATACTTGTAGAATTTATAAATACAAGCTTTTATTCATGATTGATTTACAAAATAATGTACAAAATGTATTTTTAAAACAGACCACACGTGAAGATAATAAAATATTCAATTCTCTCCAAAACTAAAATTGAAAAGAGAATTTCTGATTTATTTTGAGAATTTTTCACTTATCAAGAAAGAAATCTTTTGTTTTTAAATTTATATAGTGCAAAAATATATAGTATATTTATATAGTTTATAAATACAAACTTTATTGTTGATTATAGGTACAAAATATATTTTAAATAGGTCTCACGGAAAGATAATAAAATGTTAAATTCTCTGCATCTTGCCAAAACCAAAAACTGAAAAGAAAATTTCCGATTTATTTAGAGAATTTTTAATTTATCTAAAAATCTCTTGATTGATATTTATATAGTACTTATATGCAAATATCAAATAGTTATAGAAATTTGTAGAAATTATAACTTATAAATACTTGTAGAACTTATAAAAAAAACTTTATTCTTGATTGGCATATAAAACCTTATGTAAAATATATTTTAAAACATGTCACATATGAATATAATAAAATGTTCAATTCTTTGCGTCTTACCGAAACTAAAATCAAAAAAGAGAATTACTGATATATGTACAGAATTTTTAATTAATCAAAAATAAATCTCATGTTTTGATATTTGAATAGTACTATAAACACAAACTATATTGATGATTGGCATACAAAACTATATACAAAATATATTTTAAAACAGGCAGCATAAGAAGATAATAAAATGCTCAATTTTCTGCAATCTGAGCAAAATTAAAATTGAAAGAGAGAATTTTTATTTATTTTGAGAATTTTTGATTTATCAAGAAAGAAATCCCTTGTTTTGATATTAGTATAGTACCAGAACTTATAAACACTAACTTTATAGATGATTCGCATATAAAATCATGCATAAAATATATTTTAAAACAGGCCACATATGAATATAATAACATGTTCAACTCTTTGCAACTTAGCGAAACTAAAATTGAAAAGAGAATTTCTGATTAATTTAGAATTTTTAATTTATCAAGAAAACTTTTTTTTGTTATTTTTATTGTATTTATACACAAATATCAGAACTTATAAATACTTGTAGAAACTTATAGAATTTATAAAATTATAAATACTTTTAGAACTTATAAATACAAACTTTATTCCTGATTGATATACAAAACATGTAAAAAATATATTTTAAACGAGGCCATATATGAAGATAATAAAATTTTCAATTTTCTGTTATCTTAAAGATGAAAATTGAAAAGAATTTCTGATTTATTTTGAGAAATTTTAATTTATCGAACAATTTGTTTTGATATTTGTATAATACAATAACTTATAAACTCAATTTTAATAGATGATTGGCGTATAAAATCATGTTCAAAATATTTAAAATAGGCCACATATGAAGATAATAAAATGTTCAATTTTCTGATATCTTACCAAAACCAAAACTGAAAAGAGAATTTCTGACATATTTAGAGAATTTTTAATTTGCCAAGAAAGAAAACATCTTGTTTCAATATTTTTATAGTACAAGAAATTATAAGCACAAACTTTATTGAATTTCAAACTAAATCTAACTCAGATATGTACAGAATATTTTTTTAAAACAGACTTAATGTGAATGGGATAAAATACTCAATTCGTGATATCTTTTAAAATTTAAATTTAACAGATAAATTTTGATTTATTTAGAAAATGGAACCAAATTCCATGCTGTCATATTTACAAAGTATAAGAACTTTATGAGGACAAACTTTATTGTTGATTTTCATACAAAATCAACCATAAAGACAGAATATCTTTTAAAATAAACTTTATGTGATGGTGTAAAATTCATGATATATTTTAAAAACTAAAATTTAAAAGTTAAAAGCTGATTTATTTAGAAAAGGAAAAAAAAATTCCATGTTTCTTATTTGTAAAGAACAAAAACTTATAAACATAAACTTTATTGTTGATTGCCATGCAAAATCAACTACAAAAATAGGCAGAATATCTTTTAAAATAGACTTCATATGATGGAGGTAAAACATTCAATTTGTTATATATTTCAAAAATTAAAATTGAAAATGTTTTTGATTTATTTATATAGTTTTTAATCACATATCAATAATAAAAATACAATTAATTACAAATTACCTTGCTAATATGATAATAAAGTTTTTTTTTATTCATAAGAAAAAAAATTAATTAATTGCAAATATTATCTCATTTAAATATACTCTTCACATAAAAATTAATAATGATAACTGATTACATTCACTTAGCAATTTGCAAAATCTTTATAAATATAACGTAATTGAGATTAGAGTTATAATAGTCTGCTTTGTTTGTTAAGTCAGAAAATAGCAATTAATTAAGAATTCAACAGACACAAGAATATGCCAATAATCAATAACCAAAACAATTAATTAACCATAAATTTATCTCCCCATTATAAGAATATAAGTTATATAGTTCAATAACTACATTGAAATTAGAACCGCCAATGAATATAGCAAGTTTTTTAACTCAGCTCTTAATGTAATCAACCGAATTCAACACCCACAGGAAATATATATGATATAAAATACATCTTATATGATACATCTATATATATATATTCCATGTCGAATTATAGCTTCCATAATGCCCATGGAGGCAAGCACCATATTAAGGAAAATAGCAATTTGGATTCCAAATGTTTTCATTATTTTGTGTACCGCTTTCAGTGTAATTGACTCTTTGTGAGACACACTGAGTAATGTTGAATCTAATAACATATCTATTGTTGTATGGCATCAAGTCAGAATTCTTGGCGTGGTAAAAAAACATTTCAAACAATTAGGATTCTTCCATTTATTTTTCTTCTATGGTTTATTATTACCATTAACAGATACTACCAGTTGATGCCCAATTTCAGTAAATGATATAATTTATTTTATATTTATAAGCGGTGCTTATGAAAAAACAAAAAAAATTGTATAAGATGAAAATGTAGAAAAATTCCTAGATTCAAATATTTAACATACTAGCCAACGTAACGGAAACTAATAATCAATAATTCATTTTGAATCTTCATAAAATTATGACAATCCTATCTGCAACTAGTACTATAAAAAAAAAGTAAGTCAATTTCTACTTTTTTTCACTATAATGCGGAAAAGTCCTTTACAAATAAAGTTGACATTTTCCTCTTACATATGGCGCCATCTATTATTAGATACATGCAACTTAAATCTAAAAACTAAAATTAATTAATTTAATTTAATGAATGAATTAATATTTGAAAAAAAACTGTATTAACATCCAGTGTCATCCACTACAAGTTAAAAAAATGTATTTGAACTTGAGTGGATGAATAGAAAGTATTTTATTAACGATTAAAAATTTGAGCAAGATATATATAGGGAGAGGATGAACTAATAGTAGGAATTGAAAAATTAAAACAATTTAGTACCTACGTGTATCTAAACATTTATTACACAAAATTCTGTAAAAAAATAAGGAATAAAAAAAAATTATAATAGGTAGATTTTATCGAAACCAAATTCAAACTTCTCATTGTGACAAGCCATTTTGTGGTGCATCCTTCATGGGTTAAACTGAATCATTTATAAAACTTCAAATTGTAAAAAAAAAAAAATGATACATTTTAAATGTATTGAAAAAATTATGGAAATTTCAATTATTTTTCAACTAAGAAAAAATATATGAATTTGGATCTACTTTATATTTAGGTGTATATTGATATCAATAGTTATGCCTCTCTTCTTCTTCTTCATTGGCGTAATAGCCACAAAGTGGGCAACAGCCAACTGCCTACTGGTAGATTTCGAGACAGTGATGTTTCTTTTTAGGCGGATAGGTTTTTAGCCCTACGCTCTGCAGTCATATTAGACTAAATATACAGTCATACCAGACTAAATATACAGTCATGTCAGGCTAAATATACAAGCTAATTGCAGTATTAGACTAAAAATTACATATATGTAGCGATAGAAAATAAAAGATTTTTAATTTTAGAAAATTTCTTTTAAAAAAAATAATCTTAAATAAGGCAAAAAAAAAATCAAGAGAAAATTACAATTAGTACAAAACTTGTAATTAATCTTGAAAATTATGCTTTGAAAAAAACTGTCAAAAAAATTACTTATAAATAAAGAGAATTGAGAGTGACCAAATAATTGTTTAGCCTATATAAATATAAAATTTATTTGAAACAAACAAAATCATAAAGAAAGACACAATCGCTTAAACTTTAATCAACAGATGGCACCAAATGCACTGAATGAAATGGCATTTTAACAATAAAATGTAATTAACTCCCAGGTACTGCAATCCATAGTTTTGCCAAGGCCGCCTGCCTACTGGCAGATTTCGAGACAGGAAATGGTTTCTTTTTACAGGGTACCATTCAGCCCTTCACACCGATATATGGTTTAAAGTGGATTCCGAACTACTCCCAGCTTTCTCGACGCCACTGGATCTCGAATCTGAACCTCTAATTTTGTCTCTCTAGTTCTGTAATTTGTCATTTAAACAATATATTTTGTCCTCCCATTTGATGATAATAAGCTTTTTATTACACAAAATAATATTAATTTGTTCTATTTCATAGCTATCCATCGAAACATTTATATATATATATTTTTTTTTTTTTAAATTCAAAGCATTTTTTTTCTCCATAACTTTTTTTTTCTCCATTCTTGGACCCTTTACTCGGATATTAAATTATAAATTAAAATCGTAGTTTTTCATAAAACATTTTGTAATTTAAATATTTTTGTAACCTATAAATTGTCAACTATCAGTAACTTTTCTAATTCAATGAAGTTTTTGTAATTCAAAAACGGGTTATTTGGTGATTTGCGATATAAATAATAGATAGTTTCATCTATATAACAATTACTTCATATCTGGAAAAACTGCTTCATTTCAATATCATAAGTATATTACAATAGTTTCTAGTAATAGTGCCCCCCCCTATATCCAATATCTTGTGTGGGAGCTACTACTCCCAGGTAACTTCCCAGAAGTAGTGACCTACCAACTAAATGCCATTGCTATGTGTTTTCGATGATTGCCCTATAGAATAACAAGTATTTCTTATATACATTACTTTTGTATACAACTACAGTGGGTAAAATTCAGTGCATACTAAACATTAAAGTTTTTAAAGTAAAGTATTTTCTATTCATAGAAGCTGCTGTGTCGTTGTTTATGTAATAAAATATTTTGAAAAATATAACAAAATACAATTTAGTTGTTCATATTTAATAAAATACTGTTACTATAATTTAATTAAAATGATGATAAATGTTTTAAATTTTAACGAAAAGTTATAATGAATCAAATGTGGAATAAAAATATTCTTGTACAATTTGTATCCGACTGGTTGCAACGTGTGGCGCATTAGAACTGAGGTTCAATCCGCTGATTTATCTCATAAAAATTCAATTATTCTGAAATTTTTAACCATTTCTTTTCTTATACATATATATAAATCTGCTGATTTTTGTTCTATTCTGATTATTTCTTCATTTTTTTCATGCTTAGAGGAATATAAATAATACTAATAATAAGTAATAATATAATACTCTTATAAATAATTATAATAATAAGTATGATCTGGGAAAAGGAGTCTGTAGAATGGAGGAAAATCACTTGTCTATACCCTGAATTTAAAAACGTATAATAACTATTACGTTTAACTACTTTTTAATATAACATACTAAAACAATTGCTAATAATTTAAAATGGAGCGAATGAAAATAATGTGATAAAGAAGAAATTGCCATAAATTAACTATTTTTTTCCAGAAATATAATTAAAATTATAAGAAGACAGTCAAAAAGAAATAAAAATAATTAAATTTAAAGCAAAAGTACTTAAAGTAATACTTGAAAGATACATTTTATTTAAGTTAATACTCTTGTCCTTACGCTAATGATGGAATATAATTGTTAAAAAAATAAATAAATTCAATTACATTTGTAATTGAATAAAAACGAGAAAAATAACAATTTTATTAGAAAAGGTCTTTAACCAAGTCTGAATATTTATATTCCTGATACTTAAACTCTAATATGAACCAACACAATATTATTATGTGTTCACATTAAACATCCTTAGAGGAAGTAACATAAAATTTCTGTAGTAATAAGGATGTAATATTAATGTTAATTGCATTATAATAAAATTAATTTATTACTAATTATTTTCCTTTTTTTCTGCCAATCATGTAAGATATTATTTGTAATAATTTAACGAGCATAAATGTAATAAAAAATTTTAGTTACCGCAGGTTTATTAAGTTATGTTACTTTTTAGAAAAAAATGCCATTAATTTAATTTTTTTGGTTATCAAAATAAAAAAATATTACTATGTTTTAATCTTTTCTTTATATTTTAATTACATCAAAGAATTTTAAATTCATTCATTTTAAATTCGTTATAAATAATTTCCATTACCATTATTCAAATTTTTTTACATTTGTAATTGTATTTTTACCTGAACGCTTTCAACTGAAACCTTCCTGAACATTTTCATTCATATTACAATAATGTTAAGTACTAGTTTTAATTTAATTTAATGGCTATTTTATATTTTTTAATATTTATGAAACCGAAAACTTCAGTCAATATTACTAAGTTTTAATGTTTTAAATCTAGTTGAATGATTGATTTAAATCAAGTTGAATCATTCCTACAAGAAGCATTCAAATAATAAATGACATCACTGTTAATATGTGCAGGCGTACCGTCATATTGGAATCAAATTGGGAATCAAATTATCGCTATTTTCCCGGTTCACCATTCAATGTATTTCTTAGCAATCACGTTTAAATGATATTTTCAGTAATAAGTTCACAGCTTTGAAATGGTTTGCCTTTCACATCATTAGCCACTAAAATATCGCATTTCTCAAACAGTTACTAGCTTCATATCAACAAGAAAGGAATATTGATTTATTTAAAATTTTTATAGCAATGTCTCAAGCATTCCTTACAATAGAGATCTTGATCAATTAAATCTAACATAAAATCAATGAGGATATTGTATTAGGCACACATTATGCACACCCATAAGGAAAAACTCCAAGCAGGATACAAACTCTGAGATGCAATGGCCAAAAACCAGATACGCCTCAACCAACTCTAATCATTTACATAAGAAGCGTTCAACAATACCTGACATCACTTCGAAAAGGCCAGCCGTACCATCATGTTGGAACCAGATTATTATTGAAATAGATTCAATTTTGCATGAAAGGATTTCACTCTGCCTATCTTTTTAGTTCAACCTTCAAATATTTCTGAGCAACCAGTGCTTAAACGCAATATATTCTGAACACATATTCTTATGTTAAAAAATATATATTTTCCCCTCTATAGCATTTACAATTTGGTCAAATATTTTCACAGTGTCTTGTATGTGTTCATACATAAAGATGAGCTCAAATACGTTTTGCTTTCATTCGGGCTTTTTCCTACATAACTAGAAAGATATTTTCTATGAACATATGGTAATTTATTATTAATACAAATTATGGATGAATATCTGTAAACTTTGCATGTATGGTATCAAATCCATTATATTTGTGTAATTATATTTAAATTTTGTACACCATGCTATAAAATTAATAGCGAAATTATTTCTATATCGTTAATGAATACTGAAAATTATCTTAATCAAAGTTTGAAAACTAAATTTAAAGTGGTATAACACTACTTTCAAAACATTGAAATTTCAATAGAAAGTTCAAAATTAAAATTTTTATTTTCTACAATGCTGGAAGCATATTAGTACGCGAATAGACATTAATTTCACCGTGATTCGGAATGACATCACTTGACCATGAACCGTAAGCTTTTATAGTCACCATAATCCATATGCACCTCGTCCCAATTCAAAACATGCTTCATAATTGTCCAACTATAATTCATAGACATTTATCATACCATTAATCACACATATTAGATTCCATAATCTATATACATTAGTCTAATTCAAAAACATGCTTCACAGACATTAGGAAATCACAGACTTCACGGACATTAGTCTCATTAAGATTCAAAGACATTAGTACACACCATTATTTATACATTTTTACCCTCACCATAATCCATATACATTAATCCAATTAAAAATAAGCTTCATAGACATGTCTCTCCAAGCAATTTCATATAGACACAATTCTCACTACAAACATTGTTGAAAATGATTTTTAATTACTTTTACTACACATATCGCTACCTTCAAATACTTCCCTTTTCTTTTTAATATGTCAGACATCAGATAGTATCTCTATAGTTAATGCTCCATATGCATTGGTCTCACTATGATTCCTAGATATGTGTTTCACCATGATCCATAGATTTTGATATCATTATAATACATATGCATTAGTCTAATTCAAAAACATGCTACATAGACATTACTCCTCTTACTCTGATTTATAGACATTAGTCACACCATTATTCATACATATTAGTTTCACCCTATAATCCGTATACATTAGTCTCTCCAAAAACATACTCTATAGGCACAACTCTCACTACAAATATGGTTAAAAATGAATTTTTTAATACCTTCACTTGAAACTATTACCTTTAAATAAAATAACTATATAATTGGGAACATTTCTATCCATATCGCTACCTCCAAATGCCATCGCCGGAACTATGCGAACGATCCCCTATTCTTTTGAAGATTCCAGCTAAAAGATATAGCCGACCCTTATTAAGACCCATTAGCCAACGTTTCCCAAAATGCTCCTCTAATGGAGGTTCTGCACATAATCAGACCCACTCCTCTCT
>BPLR01016355.1:0-10708 GCA_021605095.1 Caerostris extrusa | reverse complement strand
TGAAATCTTCTACAGTTTTTATTTATTTTATATGAATTTTTATTTATTTGTTGAAAGTAGGCGTGTTGATATCAAAAGTAGTACATTTAAAAATTTATATTAAATATAATTCTACATTATTATTGCATCATTTTCATGCATGAAGTCACCATTAAAAATATATGAAACACATTCTATGCTCTTTTCTTTTACTTCCAATTTAAATTTTTAAAACTTTTAATTATTTACAAACATCGTTCTTTGTAATAATATTCAAATGCAATACAAATTAAATTTTTAATGATTTCAAAAACTTTAAAAAACTTCGTTCAAAATTGTAAAATATCTCAGTTAGTTGATATCAACAGTTGGCTTTACTTTCGGTTTCATTTGGCGCCCATCTGAAAATAACAGCTTGGCGACAGATTTCGTCGCCAAGCGTCTGCGGCTGGCTATTATTTTTGTTTTGTTTTCTTTTACACGTGTGTGTACCCAGAATGTACTGGGAAAATGGAAGATTCTGAAAAGGGCCTGGAAGGTGAGTGTGACGTCATCTTTAGATGCATTTGCCGGTGAAATAAACAAATTGTTCTTAATCGAATGCAAAGCTTTAAAAATTGGGGTATACATGTGAAACAGATGTGATTGAATGTTCAAAATAAATAAACATGAAAATATTAAAAAATTACATTACAACATAGAAAGGATATTAAATACGATTTGAAATACATCAAAATTATTACGTCATTTCCGTTTGGACGTTAAATCAAAAATTAGAATATTTATTTAAATTGAAAAAATGATTAATGGAAATTCTTTTTTTTTTTTTTTTTTTTTTTTTTTTTTTTTTTTAGTATCAAATAACAATATAATGAATTTTAAGGAAAAAAATAAAGCTTGTGATAATTTTGAGTCATATATATAAATTACTTGTTTTGTAATAGTTAAATATAATACCAAAGTATTTTTTGATAAATTAGATTGTAAATTTAAAAAAAAAAAACAGATTAATTTTTGCATTTTTTTTATTCAACAGAATTTTATTTTTTTTCACTTAAAACTTTTTACCTGTTTTACAATAGCGAAGAACTTTTAAATGATATCACATAACAAATATCTAACTTAATTTTACATTATTATTAACATGCATAAAATAACTACAGTGAGTGTAAAAAGTATTCGTACAGTACGACAATTGATTTAAAAGAGATCCGTTCATAAAAACTATAAACATAAATTCCATTTTAATTAATTATAAATATATAATAGAACATGAAAGTCCAGATTTCTGGAAAAAGATTATCTTTACAGACGAAAGTAAATACAACATATTTGGATCGGACGGGAGACGAATGGTATGGAGAAAGCGCAATACAGAAATGCATCCTAAGAATTTAGTGCCAACAGTGAAACATGGGGGTGGAAGTCTGCTTGTTTGGGGTTGTATGAGTGCTTCTGGGGTGGGCAAATTAGTCTTTATTAAAGGCATTATGAATCATCAACTTTATATTGACATTTTAAAAAATAATTTCCAACTTTTTTAAAATCAGTGTGGAAAACCCGCGGCCCACCTTGAATATTTTTCCGGCCCGTGAGATGAGTCACACGTTTACAAAATATATTTATTTTAGAATGGCCAAAGTAGCGAAAACCAACGCGTTAAAAAAAATACATTATGTGTGCATTTATCTATTCAAAAATGAACTGTCGAAAGGATGAGAAAAAATCAACTTTGATTTTAAAATAATAGTCTTGTGAATATGTGGGAGATATTGCCTGTTTTATATATGAGTTTACAGTCATGAGTTCGCAGAATAATTAAATTATAGTCTGCGAACTCATGATGAGCACGCATCTTGGAACATCTAATATAACAGGTTCTATGTTTCACTTTAAGTGACCTCAATGACGCAGTGGCTTTCCCTAGATACACACAGTTGATTGTTGGTAGCAGAACAAACCAGGCTCTTACATGAAGCGTCCGTAGCCTATCTTCAAGCTACACATGCTCCCTGGGTAGTGCTAAACGAGTAACAGCAGTGCAGCCCTTGTTTATGTCATAAGGATTAACTGTCTGTATTGCCAGCTGCATTAGAACAACATTCATTACTATTCATTAATTTTAAGCAACTTCATTTTATGCTAATGTTTTAATTAAATTAAGATGTGGAGGTATTGTAGTTCTTAAAACCACCTAGGAACCCCGTAACCGGTACGCCCGTTGCCCAATTATTACTTCAAGAACCGAATTTTATATTTTAAGAATTGTAACAATTCTTACAATAATTTCTCATTAAGAATAACTTATTAAATAAAAGGTATTCCTGTGGATGAAATTATAAGAACGACGGAATAAAGAAGAAAATAATAATAAAAATAACACTTCAGCTTTGAAATGCTGTCTTTGGTTGAATTTCCTGTCCAAATTTATAATTTAATTTTAAACTGTAAAATAATAAGTTTTTTTTTGTTTGACTTTTTGAGAACCATATTATATCATTTTTTTTTTTTTTTTTTTTTTTTTTAGAAAAGCATTTGCACAAAAGTACGACTAGTAAAAAATAAACAATAATATTTAAATATGTGGGCCTGAATGGCCAGCGCTCGGTACCACGGGTTCGAGTCCCGGCTGTGGCATGGATGTTTGTAGAGGTTCGGAATCCACTTTAAACCGTAGGTCATGACCCTAATATGAGCGTTGTCGGGATAGTGTTACTCGCATGTGTAGCCTATCTTCAAGCTACACGTGCCCCCTGGGTAGAGCTAAACGAGTAACGTCTGTGCAGCGCTAGCCTTAAGGTATAAAGATTAACTGTCTGTATTGCCAGCTGCATTAGAACATCAATTATTATTTTATAAGAAAAAGTCGTAAAGGTCGAAAATAAAAATAAATAAATCCGAAATTTACAATTTTGTAAAGAAAGTAAAACATTAAATAAAATTTCCTATTTGATTGGTAGACCTAATTCTACCATACATTTAATAATTAAAAGATTTAGTACATTTTCAATGTTACTCAATCAAGCACGTAACGATTCACCATGTCTTCTCAGCTCTTATGATAGTCAATTCACTGTTCGTTAAAAAAAAATAATAATAATAATAAATAAAAAAACTGAAAATTAGTGCTCTTTCAATTTTAATTCAGTTTCAAATTCAAAACGCTGGAATACACGTATCAACATGAAATGCATGCAGAAAAAATATTTCCACGACCGAGTTGCTGGAGGAAGATATTTCGCGATTGAGAATGTAGTGTGTAGTTTATTCACTTAGCTTTGGGAAAAGAAATCTACACCATGGTTCTGAATGAAAAAAAAAAAAAAAAAAAAAAAAAAAAAAAAAACCACATGGGAAAAAACACTTATCGTCTTAGATAAGAATTAGTTCAATCTTTTTAAATCTGACAGAATGAGAAAAGAATCTTCTTCCAACTGTTAAGTAAGTAATAATGAGGTTCAGTAGTTTTTCCTCTGGTGTATGGAATTTGGTCATTATTGATGGAATCCTGAATCATAATATGTACATTGATATATTAAAGAATAATTTGTTTTGAAATGCTTCAAAAATGGGACTTAATCGTGACTACATTTTTATATAATATTATTTCATATTTTTATTGCAATATCATTGGCGCAACAGCATCCCCCCCCATCCCATGGGGCTGTTGCGCCAATGATAATAATTCAATTAAGTATTAATTGTAAAATATTTATCATAAAATTTATAAATTATTTATATGTAAATTTTTTTTTTTTTTTTACACTGCTAGATAAATAACCAATTTGATTTTTTGTTCTAAATATGTGAACAATGCATTTGTTTTTAATTAAAATAAAATGTATAATACAAAATAAAACAGCTTGTATGTAAATTCATTATTTAAGGATTACACTTCAAAAATTGAAATTTCAGTCACTTTTAAAATACAAATAAAGGTGTACGAATACTTTCTACACTCACTGAATATATCAGTTTTCCAGTAATTTTGAATTAATAAATATGAGGGGAAAAAACACTTAACATTTTTTTTTTTTTTTTTGTAATGTTTCTATGTGCAGAAAATAAGAATGTCAGACATATTATAATGTATATTTAATTATTTTTCTTTAGTAATTTAAAAAGTTTTGTGTTAACAAATAAATTCTTAAGACATTAATAAACCTGAAACAAAAAAAAAAAAAAAAAAAAAAAGGGAAAATAAAATTCATAGGATATTTCTTTCTGTATAAAAGAAATTTATATTATTCAATAAAGTAGTGTTCATTTTTTTTTTGTGTGTGTGTGTATATTTTCAAAAACACTTTCCTACATCATCTGAACTTGAATGACACAGAATATTTTTTAGGTTATTCTATATTATAAAAAATTGGAATTATTATTTAAATAAGAACTGTTTTTTAATTTATTATTTATAGTTAATTAACTATTACAAATCTTTCCACATTATAGATTTTATATAGAATTATTTATGTCCATGTAATATCGAAATATATAATCAGTTAAAAAATTCAATTTTACCATATTTACTACTATATAAAATATATAATCTTGTGTCAAGCTTTAATTTCTCCTTAGTAAATTATCTTAATGATTCGGTGTAATAAAAAAAAGAATAAGTTCTTAACATTTCTTTTTTGAGATTTTAACACAGCATATAACTTTTAGTTATTTAAATACATTTTTATAGTTATAGTAAATATGTATAGTTATATAAAATTAAATTCTCTGAAACAATTGGCAATATAATTAGTCAGTCATTGAGAAAAATGGTTAATCATCTCCTCTAAAAAGATAAATTTATTTTCCTTGTATTCATCTTATATCATAGGAAAAAAAAAAAAAAATTGCACAGCAGAATTATTTTGTATAAATAAACACAACTGTTTTAACTGTCACTTAATTATAAAAAAACATGCATTATTTTACCCTAAAAGATTGTAATATTAATTTAAAAATTAAAATTGAATTTTATCCTACCAAAAAATATTTGCTCGCATAGGATTCTTTTTTTTTTTTTTTTTAAACCGTTATGCAAATTTTTCGCAAATGTAAGTCACGCATTTTCTAAAAGATATATAACAGAATCATTAGCATGGCTTCCAAAAAAAAAAGCAGCAAGTGGGTGGGGGCGAGTTTTATATTGCTTTGCAAGAAAAAAATAATAACTCTCCATGATCGTAGATTAACTTACAGAGAAATAGTAAAAAATTAAATTTTATCTTTTCTAGTGTTCGTTATGTTACCAATAAGAAAAAAAGTTTCGATTCATTGTCACACTTGTCATTTTGTGCTAATTAGACCGGGACCTACAGTTTAACGTGGACTCTGAACCACTAACAAACATCCATGCCACCGCCAGGATTCGAACCTGAAACTTGTGGTATTAAAGGCCAGAGCGCTAGCTAATTGGCCATCAGGTCGTAACAAATTAAGAGTTCTGGAAAAAGGAACTTTCCAAGGAAAGCAAGTTTAATATATTCGACCCCTATAGAAAAAAAAATGTCTTGGCAAAAGTGAAATACTGTTCTTGAAACAACAAATTTAAGACCAAAGCACTGTGGTGGTTATGTAATGACTTAAGGATGCATGCTATTAAATAGAATTGGTGAAATTGTACTTACTTAAAATTATATAAATGTTAAAGGATATGTTGGTATATTGTAAGATAACTTATTAAAAGTGCATTAAAATCAGTGATTCAAATTATCATCAACACTACAACGATCCAAAACATGCAGTCAACATAATGAGGCTACCTTTGTTAAATAACATAAAAATGTATTGGAAAAACTTCTCCACAATACCTAGATCTCAATCCTATAGTCGGAAAAAAGGGGAGAGGGTGAACACCTTTAATAACATTAGGTCTTCATATACGTGGTATCATTGGAAATGACTCGAAGGGAACTAACTTATGGTGCAATGCAGTTGTTGATCAACAAAATTAATTCTTATGGTTAGTTTTTCTATTAAGGGAACCAAACAGTTTTAATTCAATCAATTCAGCATGATAAAATGAGTATAATTTTTTTTTTTTTATAGAGATCCGATTAAAAGTTTTGGAGATATAAATGTTCAAATTGACTGCCCTAATGTTAAATGAAACTTTTACTTAAGGAACGATATATCATGTTCTTATATATATATATAATTTTTTACAACAATCAAAAGAATTTTTTTTTCCAAAAAATTAAAAACACTATTGTAGTCAAATTTAAGGGATATTTTACAAGATATTCCAGAAAATGCCAATTAAATGGAGATTTTTTCATGTTAAAAATATTTATTAAATTTTTTTGGAAAAAAACTTGGTTCTATATTTTTCTGAAACGAAAGATTCTCATAATTTGACTTCATAAAATATTAATTAATAAAATTTAAATAAATAAATATATATATATATATGAACATATTTCATGCTTTAAATAAAAAATTAATTAATCATTTGCTTTTATAAAACTATTGGAATAATTTTTTTCTTTAAAACCCAACTGTGTCGGTCCTCGATTTATAAAAAGTGTTATACTTATATTAGAAAATCAAAATGATTCTTGGTTAAATTTAAGATTCTGCATTTTTAAACTTATGGTTTCTGTATAAATTTTGTAAAAATTCCTAGTTTCCCTTCATACAGATTTCCAAGGAAAGTAAAATTTTTACTATTATGTGAAAAAAAAAAAAAAAAAAAAATGATGCAGAAAAATTAAGCTTGGATTCTCGAGCCTATTGCTCAGGAAAATACTTCAAAACAGAGCAAAAAATAGTAGAATAAGGTAACTAAGATATATAATGATAGATTTTTCTTTAAAAGACCAATCGGAAAATAAATAGTATTGATACATTGGAAATAGTGAATTATTGAACAATTTGAAGATTTTACTATCAAATTTACAGTAATAATTAATTCTAAAAATTAAGGTCAAAAATATTTTTTTCACAGATATAAAAAGAAACTTTAGAGGGCAATTGAATAAACTTCAATAGCTGTGGAAATAAGATAAAATATTGTTGCATTTTTGTGAAAGGAGACTAGATGACTCGCATCATTCACCATTATATGAAAGAATAATATTTTCGTTTCATACCCCTAAAATCGATTTTTGCGTTTTTAGTTCAAGTTTCTTTTATTATTTAATTTACACGGAACATGTCATATTTCCAACAAAATTATTATTATAGATATACTTCTTTTCAGGTAGCTCTCTCAAATGGGTGTTAATATGCTTCATATTAGTGCATTAAAAGCTCATAAAAATTAACTTATAGGATCAGGATCTAACCATGGATAGAACTTTACTGAAACATGGTATGTAAAAAAAAAAAAAAAAAAAAAAGTGTGTACGTATGAATCTGTAGAATAGAGCAGATAATTTTTCTGTAACTGCTGGTAATATGAGCATGGATTAAATCCTATAAATTTAATTTAGAAAATCAAATGATTTTTAACTTGGAAAAAAATTACTTTCCTTTAAATAGTTCTTCCATAACAGGAGTCTCCAAACTTTTTAGCCCAAGAGCCACACTGACTCTTGCAATAAGTTCCAAAAGGCAAGACCTAGATAGCTCCTCATACTGCAGTTTTGAAATATGCACAAATTTTCGTTTCAGAACTAGTCGACGAGTGAGGTATCTATGGCATGGAGACTGCTTACAATTCGTAATTTCTATTGGTACTTAGGGGAAGTGCCAAGTTTCATTGCGGCAGAGACACCATCTTATGCTACAGTAATACAGCATTTTCAAGGGAGCGGCGGAATTATGTAAAAAAGGTAAAATTATTCACAAGTTTACAGCACTGCAAGAGATTTGCTGGGCAGCAGGCCGTAGTTTGGAGACCCCTGTTTTTTACCTTTTATGGTAAAAAATATAACTTTTTTTTTGCATGTAATTTTTCCAAGTCAACAAAAGTACAAGGATTTTAATGAAACACTTTTATTCAAACCATGGTTTTAAGAACAAAAGGGTTTTAATCTGACAAGAAAAAAATTAAAAGCAAACAAATAACATCTAAATATTATTGTTTTACAGAATATTTAGTGATGAAAAGCTTTTTATCAACTATTTAATAAGCATGAATGAATGATGAATTTTTGGAAAGTTTTTTTTTCCTTAAAGAATTAGAAAATTCTGATAGTTATTTAAAACATAATAAACTTTAGTTAGTATATAAAAAAAACAATGATGTAATTAATATAATCTATAAACAACCACCCGGTTTTTGAGTTAAAAAAAAAAATATACATATATATATAAAAAATAATTTGCATTGTATATACCAGGTAAATAGTAACTAACACCTGAATTATTGCACTTCTTTTCATTATACTTTAAAGCATTTTAAACAATATTCATATTTTCCTTTTAACATTCACAACATTAAATTTGAACCAAACATACAATAACCCTTTGTACTTGAAAGTTCAGAAAAAATACAGTATAAAATTCATTGGCATGTAAGATTTAATATACACAGCTTAGTGACACCATTGTAACCAACCACACATACCACCAATGAAATAAATCATATATCAATATTTAACTCAAAGTGCATATGTTGACTGTATATTAAATATATTAACAATGCCATAACAAGGAAAGTACACAATTCATCAGAAAAAAATGTAAGGTATGTGGTATTCCATAGTTTAATCTCTTGTTCATCAAAATTCTTTGATTTGTCCATTCTCAGTTAACTTTCGCTGCATAAGACAATATTACAGAAAAGTGGTAATGAGTTTGATATCAATTAACACACTATTTTTAAAGACCAATGAATCATATACTCTCCCCATTATAACAGTGTTAATATGTATAGAAAAAAATAATCAACATATACCCTTATAAACACATTGAGTTTAATATCATGCTTTACTTTCTCACACTAAAGTAATATCAGAAGTATGGATGGTCATAATAACATGAGTTGGCTGTGTATATTATAACAAATACTAATATCAGTTTCCATGGAATGAGCATCATAAACAATTTAAACTTGGCACAACATATTATTAAAAATAAATGCTCTTCACATTAAAAAAACAGAAAAAAGAATAAAAACAAAATTACACTTGACATTTTCACTAGAAACTAAAAATACATTTCAAACACATCAATATGAATCATAAAAAAAAAAAAAAAAAAACTTTATATTAAATAATTTGACTAAAAACTAGAATAGAAACACAACTAGAAATAACATCCATGATAACACTGCATACTTAAATACAATATTTATGGAAGAACAGGGAGTCAATAAAGTTGAACAATTGAGCTTCTTCATATACATCCATAAAATATAATAGTACATACTTTCTATTGGGGCTATATTCTATTTCTATAAATTTGTATTAAACAAAAAAATTATTGAAGTACATTTATATTCGATTGCTTCAAATCTATTAATTTTTTTTCCCCATTACATAGTCTTCAATATGAAAAAAATAAAAATGGCAAGTAACAAAAAATTGCTGGATTTTAATTACTTAGCAGCCCGCTTGAAAACTTTTTTTAATGGTTTTAAAAGCACATATAGTATTTCTTTTTCCATGGCTATCACGGCTTTCTTTTGATATTTCCTTTCCTTTCCATCTCCAGCAATCTTTTTCTTCATATCAAATGTTTCACCATCAACGCCCCTGCGAAATTTACGTTAAAGTAAAGATAAACACATATATCAACAAGTCTCTTAAAGTCAACTATATAACTTCCATTTCAAAATTTACTACTAAAGATCTAGAAATGGAACTCAATTTCATGATTTTCTAAACAAATGTTACATACTAGAATTTTGAATTATTGTGAACAATACGAAGGAATTGCATATTTACTATGATAGCATAACTATAGCTTATTCAGCTAATAAGTGGCAAAAGGAACAGATAAATGTGAAAAAAAGAAAAACAATTTATATAGAAAATGCCACATTTTAAATTTGATAGAATGAAATTAAGGCAATTTAATATGGTAATCTTTGCAACATAAATGTTCATCTAGTTTTCCAGCAAATGCATCAATAAATATCAAATGGTTCTCCTATTAAAGTTCATTTAAAATGCTATCATCTATTCTGTAGAATGTTGTGCAATATACAGGGGTGGAAAACGAAAAAATGATTTTCGTAGCAGCTGTGTAGCAGGGCAAATTACATTTTCTGGTAGCTTTCTCTCTCAGTGGTTTCGTCGCAGTACATTTTTATGTTAACAGTTCTTCAGATTTCAAAGCATATACTAATCAATTTTATATTATTTAGCAATCATATGATTGATATAAAATAAAATTGCACATTTGTACCGCAATTGAATTAAACTCAATCATTTTGTATATTTGAAATTCAATGCAAAACTAATTTATTGATGTATTTATAAGAAAATTAGAATCGAATATTAAATATGATTTTTTATTTAATGCATATTAATTAACACATCCATTATTGAATTGGACACATTACAGTAATGGATGTATTTATTAATACTTTTTGTATTTTTTAACGGCTAACAATTTTGCTTTATCCTTTTGCAACTTTGAATATTTTGGAAGTCTTGGCAATTAATATTTTTAATGGCAATATTGTACAATTATTAATGGATTTGATATAAAAATCTGATTATTAAATTATTTAATAGAAAAAATATATTAAATTTTTCTCTGAATTTTATTTTGGCATGCTATTTTTACATTAAATATGCTATATAATTACTATTTAATTAAAATACAAATTATTTTAAAT
>BPLR01016354.1:0-83975 GCA_021605095.1 Caerostris extrusa | reverse complement strand
GCTACGTATTGCTTGTGTCTCGTATGGGTAAAATTCCTAACATCTCCCACCTGGCAGCCTGATTATAGATTATATGATACCTTTACACACTTTATCCCAATCGATATGGACCTCCTCGTTTCTGAAACCAGTAATTTATTGTAATTTAAATGTAATTATAATTCAAGTAGTAGAGATTTTCATTTCTCTTATTAGCCTAGAAATTATTAGTTTGGTGAAGATGGGTTAACCTGCACTTTTTGGTTTAAAAATTGTTTCAACCAACACAAGTAAATATTCTGTTGTTTTAGTATTAGTGTGTGAAAAAAAGAACTGAATGAATCTTACGTGTTCTTGAACCTGTTCTTTTCAGGTTTAGAATTTTAATTGTTATAGGATCAACACCTATGATAATTATTTTTTTTTTAAATTTTCGATAGTAAATGCATAATTATGAATAATACAAATTTTTTAATATATCATATAAATAATGAGAAACATAGATAAATTTTCAAATATGTTGTAGGAATCTGCATACAATCGAAGGTGAGATAATTACCAGTTTGAAATATTAATCTATATTTTACATGGGAATTTCTTCCTGAATTATATTCTTACAGACGGATATATTCAAGTTCTAATATTTAGTTTATAAAAATTATTACATCACAATAAATTTTAAAATTAAAAATAAAGACATTTCTGCCAGAATTTATAGTAAAATTGTTAAATTTTTGTGAGATCAGTTTGAATTTAATTGAAACAATATATTGACATATTGACTCACTCAATATGTTAGAAAGGAATTCAGTATAGAATAAAAAATGAAATGAATATTAAATAAATTTGAATTCTGACTTAAGGTAAACGCAAAATGATAAAATAACATTTTAAATCCATATTTATTTTCTGCAAAAACTTCAAATAAATTTAATATAATTCAATTGATGTTTCAGCTTAAAAGTTCTTTTAAATTAATGCAGCATTTAAATACCAATAACATTGCTTAATTATACTATGTTGTATAATTAAGCAATCTTATTTATACAACATTTATTTTTTATCATTTTATTTTATCATTTTTTTTTATCATCTTATTTTTTTATTTTTATCATTTTGTATTCAAAAATGATGAAAGCTGCTATAAGTAATCAAACATCTTATAATACTTTGAGAATCATTGTATATAAATATGTTTTCTATAAAAGGAAGAACATCGTTAAAAACATTAATATATATATTTTTAAATTATATCTTTTTTTTTTTTTTTTAATACGATTAGTCAGTGGATCTCACACTGTGAATTGCGAGCTGCAAAAAAGAACGCGGATATGTTAAAGGAGAGCGTGAAATATTTCCTACAGATAAATACAAAATCATCTAATATAAATGAAAATTAACATGGAGAAAATAATATGGTTTATCTATTTGGAGGATACAAACATTAGTTATAATGAACTTCGACGTTATTAATAATCAGTCTGACTTGTAAAGAATTTTCTGTTTTATATCTAAAAATCTAAGTATTTTGATTCCTTTCAAAGCAACTAATTAATCCTAGGGGTGTGTTTTTATTTATTTACTTACAAATCATAATAAAAAACCATATATTTCTCAAAATCCTTAAGACCTTTCTGACAATATATAAGACGAAAAAAAAAAACTTTTTAAAACAACATATCAATCTTAGGGTTTTTTTTAATTTGGACTATCAAATCACAAGCCAAAACTAAATATTTCTCTTAAACCTTAAAAACTTTTGTGATTTTATGCAAAACCTTCAAAAGGTTGTCTATTTTATTGATGGCCAATGATATTAATATATAATACTGTTTTTGCAGTAAAAAAATTAAATATTTGTAGTTAGTTTTCGTTACATTTCAATACAATTTATTAATTGCACTATATTTTAAATAATTTAAATTTGATTTGATAAATTCCATTTATATAGATATTATAAAATAATTTCAATAAAATATAAATATTATTATAATTTTAATAATGAAAATAATCTAGAGCAACGCTACAAAAATATTTCTTGCTAAGAGCAAGATAAAAAGTCTTGAGTACCACTTTGCTATTTACCAATTGCCACTGTTCTGCGCAATACTTACAATTTTTTTATGTGTGTGATATGAATTCACTACGCTTGAAAGCCACTTTAAAATAAAAGCATCACCAAGTGTAAGTTCAGTTTGACAACTTTATTCCTGCTTCCACGATTATTTGGAACACATGTGTCAAGGATTGGTAGCTTGGTGGTTTGCACTATCCATCCATCTCTTCAAACTCTATGGATGGACTTTATGGCCGACGGATTAAACGTGCCTATACACGGCATAGACAAGGTAATTGATTATTATGATGAGTCTACGGAATACTTAAATTTTCGTGTGGTGATATGAATTCACTAAGCTTGAAATTCACTTTAAAAATAAAAACATTATAAAGTGTATATTCAATAGGCCAACTTTGTTCCTTGCTGCCACGATAGTTTAGACCACGTACGTCAAGGATTGGTAACTTGGGGAGTTAGCACTAACCATCTATTTCTTCAGACACTATGGATGGACTTTCTGATTGATGGATTAAACGTGCCTATATACTGCATAGACAATGTAATTGATCATTATAATGAGTAAATAATATAAAAAATTCAAGTTACAACCTGTAAAAAAATGGCAAAATACGAGAAATACCTTAAAGAAAATTATTTTATTGGAGGTAAAGAAGTAGTGTTTCAGTCTCTATGAATTACCCTTTGTAAAAATTTTATTGTGCTTTACGACTAATTTTCATATGATTCATTGATTAGATGTTTCTCTACCACATTGCACGCTTGAAAGCCACCTTAAAATAAAAACATCATCAAGGGTATGTTCAATTGGCCAACGTTGTTCTTTGCCACCACGACAGTTTAGAACACATACGTCAAGGATTGGTAGCCTGGGGAGATTGCACTATCTATCCATCCCTTCAAACTCTACAGATGCACTTTCTGATTAATGGATTAAACGTGCCTATATACTTCATAGACACTGTAATTAATCAATTGGCCAACGTTGTTCTTTGCCACCACGACAGTTTAGAACACATACGTCAAGGATTGGTAGCCTGGGAGATTGCACTATCTATCCATCTCTTCAAACTCTACAGATGCACTTTCTGATTGATGGATTAAACGTGCCTATATACTGCATAGACAATGTAATTGATCATTGTAATGAGTAAATAATATAAAAATTTCAAGTTACAAACTGTAAAAAAATGGCAAAAATACGAGAAATACCTTAAAGCAAAATGATTTCATTGGAGATAAAGAAGTAGAGTTTCAGTCCCTATAAATAATTCTTTGTAAAAATTCTTACTGTGCTTTACCACTGATTTTCATATGATTCATTGATTAAATATTTCTCTACCACATTGTTGGATGTGATCCACATTTGACAAATATAAAGTTAGACAAGTAAACAGTTTTCAGACGGTCTCCTGCCCTTTTAAATTTATTTGCTTTACCTGCCTTGGCATTGCATCGAAGTTTTTCTTCTTGAATCTAATTCTTTAAAACCGCATGGTATATTTTGACAGATTTCTATCTTGAACAATTCGTTGTCATGCTGCCAAAAATTGATTCAACCATCCGAATAGAATTAAATAGTTTCGAGTTTTTACAAGCTGTTCTAAATACTTTGCTTTTCAAAAATATTGATTTGTAATTCGTAATTTGTTTTATATTATTCTATTCATCAAAGTTTATTATTTTTACTTCATAAAACGTGCTGAATGGACATTTTTTTCTTCTTCTTTAAATTAAGAAATAACGAGGAATTCCATTGCTTTGACCAAGATTAAAATATTTTTATATCGGAAAATTATAATTTTTCTTATTTGATGCATTTTTGTCCAATAATTAACGTTATTATTTATGTTAAATAATTTATTTAAAATGTTGAATTATAAACTGAAATTATTTCCTTTTGTAAAGCCATTACAATGAATTTTGATCTTTTATTTTTCTTCTTTCAAATAAGGCTGGTTTATTAATAGTTTGTATTATCGTTCTCCCTCTTACACACTGACAAGAACACCCCTTTTGACGTTCGAGGCAAAATTGTCAGTCGGTCTCAGACTCTCACCCGAGGAGATGTACAGCGTAACCACGCGCTTTTGTTGGGAAACGTTTATAGTCTCTCATCCCGAGAAGAAATATATTTAGTGCATCCCGGCCCATTAGTTGGCCTACAGACTCTCACCCGCAGAAGTATATTCGCGTACCCTACGCGTATCCGAATTTTTCGTGTTTTCAGCTTAGAAGTGGAGTCTTTCCCCACGAATCTATAATTATCTGTCTTTAAATGTGTTAAATATTGTATGTCTCTAATTGCATATGTGTGGTATTTGTGCGTATGTAAATAAATCTGCGAGTTCCCAAATCTATACCTCAAATATCTCAACCCAACCACAACGTTACAATCTGATTGCCCAATCTGCACACTACAATTGTTAATTATCTGCATTCAATTCTATAGCTCTCTCTTATTTCTCGAGTCTTTTAAATACTTTTATATCTCTTAATAATCAATGTGAGGACTGATCTTTAACCAGAAATTTTTAAATATTGCGTAATTATGGAAATTAAGGATTAGCAATTTGAATTAAATTGCTATTGGAAAAATGAGCAATTTAAGCAAAATTTCTCTGCATTTAATTTCGATGTTCACTAAATAACGAGTATGTTGTATATACCTAATTTTTTTCGTACTGAAATCCGAAAATTTTCCTCCAGTGCTAATTAATAATTATTTTCATTCGTTTCTATTATGATTCCTGTGATTTATTTTTGATATTTTTCTAGTTTTTCTGAAATTTGTATTATTGTGTCGTTATACAAAAATTCATACCATTCATTTCATTTCTTTTAAAATTACTTTTATAAATACTCTATAAAAATTGCACTGTTAAAATACTTATGAATATCTATCTATAAAATTTATTCGATGAACAAATCTTGTTTTTGAAATAAATTGTATTAAAATTCTTACTCTGAAAAAAAAAAAATAACTGCATTTCTATATTGAAATAAATAATTTATCTAAACATGGTAGTATAAAGAATGCGTACATCTCAATGTTAATAAAAATGAAGAGTAGGCTTTGAAATCTATCCTAAGTTTTAAAAATAATTTCATTTCAATTTTCTCATTTATTGATTCGTTGTAAAATCTGAAGTGAGATTATAGATAACTTGTTTATTTTGCACAACTCTTAGTAATTCCAACAATTTTGAGAAGAGTTTTATAGTATAATATTTATTATATAGTATAATATACGTAGTACAATATTTTGTAGTATATATAATATGCTAATATAGTATGTTATATACACTCATGTCCATAAATTAAGGATAATGAAGTTCAGGCAAAGAAAGAGACAGAAGCAAAACAAATTTGACTTATTTGTAAAGTCTGTTTATTAAACAAAAAGGTAAAGAGCAAAAAAGATGCTATACGTTTGACATAATTAATAAAAATTGCGATTTTTACTCCTGGAGCAAATTTCAAAAAAAAGAACCTATTTGCAAAAAACAGTATAACATGGTTAGTAGGATGGTTAATATGGGTATGTGTCCCAGACGATGCAATACAGGCCTTACAACGCCTAGGCATGCTGAGTATCAAATTATCAATCTGATCTTGGGGAATATTACACCACTCATCAAGCAATGCCCTCCGGGTTCCGGTTGGCAGGTGGGACGGGGTTGACGGGCTGCAATTCGTCGGCCAAACATATCCCACACACATGCTCAATTGGATTCAAGTCCGGTGAGTATGCTGGCCAATCCATACGAGTGATATCCTCAATTGAAGGCATTCGTCTACAATGTTTGCACGGTGAGGACGGGCGTTGTCATCCATAAACAGAAATTCAGCACCCATGGCGCCCCGAAACAAACGTACATGTTGTTCCAGAATGACATCCCGATAGATGTGGCCTGTCATCGTTACACTCTGAACATGCAGGTCAGTTCTGGAACCAAGAATACTTCCTCCCCAAACGAGCCATCCTGCACCACCGTAACGGTGTCGTTCAATGGTGTTCTCTTGGTGGTAACGGGTACCTGGCGCTCTCCATATGAAAGTCCGGCTAGAATCAGACTGCAAACTAAACCTGGACTCGTCGGAAAACATCACATCAGACCACTGTTGCGGTGTCCACAATGCATGCTCTCTACTCCAGGTTAATCGCAGGCGACAGTGAGTTGCGGTAAGTGGAACACATCTGAAAGGCCTACGAGCATATAGACCAATGTGCCCTAAGCGTCTGTACACGGTCTGCCTTGAAACTGTCGTACCGGTAGCTGAAGAGAGCTGACGAGACAGGTCTGATGCTGTGCTCCGTCTGTTTCTTTTGGCAGTAACTGCTAAATACCGGTCCTCATTCGGCGTTGTAACTCGGGGGCGACCTGTGCTGTAACATCTACTCACATTACCATCATCTTGGAATCGTTGCCAAAGCCTGGAAATAACACTCTGGGCGATTCCAAGTTCCTCGGATACTTCCAGCTGGGTACGTCCACATTCCAGTCGTCCGATAATTCTACCACGTAAAAGTCATCCAAATGCTTCCTTTGAGCCATAACTATGCGGTTATTGCACTGAAAGGCTTTTAAAGCGCTTGTAAACAATTTTACTTCTTTGCCACCATTCCTTATATACCCCTCTCTTACACTCTCGTCATTGTGACGAGAGTGTATTCTTCTTCAGTGATGTGTGTGATAATTCTACAGGGAAATTTTTATTTTAGAGTTCAATTTCTGTGTGATTCTGAATTATCCTTAATTTATGGACATGAGTGTATATTAAGTCATGATATATAGTATTATGACTTATTCTCTTTTCAGATAATATATTTGAGGATTAATTCTAACAGCGTTTATCCTAAATTATTTTGCTCCAAAATATTAAACAAATTGAAAGAAAAAAACAGTATTTAAATTTCCGAGTTATTTAAAAATTTAAATTATTGAATTAGTTAGGGTTTTAAAACTTGTAATGTCTTAAATCTTTTTGCATCATATATATCTAACTAGTTGTTACAAATCTTAATTACGGTTTCTACGAGAAATGGAATCTTAATTTTACATTGCATTCTTTTTACTTTTACTAAATCTGTTAAATTAGACTTGTATGATCTTTAATTCCTCTAACTGTTGCAACTTTTAAGAATTAAATTTTAATGTCAATGAACTTTAGTTTTACGTTGAGAGATTGATAGATAACGGCTGTATATGCTAGAAGACTTAAGGATTTCGCGATCCTAGGTCTATTTATAAAATTATCTGTCTTGGCTTCTTCTCAATATGCGTCGCTGACTGTGATATGTTTCTGTGAAGTTATGGGTTTCATAAACGTCAACACGAATAAATTGCAATGTTGTGAGCGAAGAGCTTATCTGTATTTCTAATGAAAGAGAGATGCTATGCACAAAGAAGATCTGTTTCTTCCATAAATAAATCTGATAAATTTGCTAGACATCCTTTCGAAAAGTGAATTCAAATAAGAAAAATGTATACAACAAATAAACCATGTGACAGCACTTTCAACTGATCTCCTCTAAAGTTCTAAGTTTAAAAATCAACATCGTGCCAAGTTGTCATTCATTTGAAACTTTCTCTCAGGCTACGCTCTCAGCGAAATATGTCAAACTAATGTAAGATGAGTTTCACACGGTGATTTTCATAAGCGTCAAGTTTTTAACATGATTATTCTAATTCGATTTGATCTTAGATTGGTATATCTGATGAAATGTTTAATGGGATAGTTAAGACAAGTTGAGTTTGCTGTGCATTGGATTAAATTCAGAGTTGATTCCAGATCTTTCTTTCGTACAAGTTGTTGCTGACTTGCACCATAAATTTTATTACACTTACAGTTTATCAAGAATTTTGTAGGGTAATTTTTCATTTGCGTTAATTTTAATACCTATAACGGAGAAGCTTATAAAAAAAGAAATGATATATTTCAATGGTGTTAGTTCATTGTATAAATTATTTAAATGCATGAATTTTTGAAAATTTTTAATTTAATAATCTTTTATTTATGTTCTTTAGTAAAAGTTTGTAAATATGATTTAGATTGGTTATTGCATTATTATTACTTTATTCGCTTGTGTATTGAATTTGTGATTGTTAAAATCAGCTTTTCTTTTCTGTTTGGCATATTATGATACATTATTTATTGATTACGAGTGATTACAAAAAAATCTTATTATGTATCTTCTCTTGTAAACCAGACTAATTAATTGAAATGATTATTGTCTGCCTATGATATACTTTTTTATTTATCAGTATCAGCTTCCCATTTTATCATCCTTACTTCGTCATTCTCATGTGACTCGTGTTGTTCCATTCAATTGTTCATTGTCTTTTTACATCTTTGAAAAACACATTTTAAATATTTTTTTTATTTCATTTTAAATTTACTTATAATCTACTAATAGTCTTTTGCTAATAAATGAGATAAAATATGGCTAAATTAATCATTTTTACATTTCCTTATTTTATACACACAGATTGCGTATTAGTGCACTGAACTATGTTACACTTGATAGACAAGTAACACTTTCTCATTAATACCTTAATTATACAGTAGAACCTCTTTAAGTCGAACCTTGATAAGTCGAAAACCTCCAAAACTCGAAAATTTTTTGTTCCCTTCCTTCAAGCCCCCAAACCTCCATTACTCGAAATTTCAACCCTCTATATGTCGAAATAATTAGTCAATCCCCACAAACCATTTTGGTACATATTTTCCCTCCATAACTCGAAAAACAAAAAATTGGACCTCTGTATCTCGAACATTAGCAATGATTGATTTTACAACCTTTGCAACTCGATCATTTGAAACTAACTATAGCTCGAAGAAAAATAAGTTACAGACTTTAAGGATTTGCCGACAATTTTATTTATTTTACCTCTCTAACTCAAAATAAGTTAGAAAGAATCTAAAACTTTACAAGTCGAATATTTCCTTACAAAATCCGTAAGTCGAAAACTCTATAACTCGAATTATTTGGCGTCTCCTTGAAGTTCGACTTACAAAGGTTCTACTGTATAAGTTATTATTTTCATTGCTTATATTTCAGGCATATTGATTCAACTGCACTTGCGGGCAAAGTTATATTTCTTCTCTTCGTCTTGCTTCTCATGCGAATACAATGAGAAGCAAAAGACGTTTTTTTTTAAATAATGTTAGTGCATGTTTGTATATTTTTCTAACATTGTTAATTGTAATATTGATTTTTGAATTTTAATATTTATTAAACCAATCGCCTCATTATTCTCTAATTGGTTTTAGAATATTTAAAAAATTCAGTACACGCATTTAAGATTAAACATAATTTTTTTTCATTTCTTTACTTGAGTTTCGCTCTGAAAAATGAAAATAACTTTTATTATAAAAAAAATAATAAAAATAAAAATTTAAACCAAAAACCTAAAAACTAAAAAATTATAAATATAAAAATAAAAATAAATAAAAAATTAAAAAATAATAAATATAAAAACTAAAAAGTAATAATTATAAAAATAAAAATATAAAAACAAAAAAAGTACTAAATATAAAAAAATAAAAACATAAAAACTAAAAAGTAATAAATATAAAGATAAAAAATATAAAAACTAAAAAGTAATAATTATAAAAATAAAAATATAAAAACTAAAAATAATAAATATGAAAATAAAATTAAAAATAAATAAAAAAAAAAACTAAAAAGTAATAAATATAAAAATAAAAATATAAAACTCAAAAGTAATAAATATAAAAATATTTTAACTTAAAATAACTTAAATTAAAAAAAGTTTTAAATTTTTTATATGTTTCTAAATAAAAAAAAAAAATATTTAATGTAATTACACTTACTGTCACACCTTGAAAAGTTTGGCTTTGCCTTTTATCAGAATTTCCCATATTCAGAAAATATCTCTAGTGTGTGGAACTAGCGATGAATAATTAAGTTATTTGTTGTATGGAAAAAAAAAAAATTTCAGAACGGAAATTGACAGCAAACATATCGTTTTTCCAGCTACATCATTAAACCAAGAAAAACTCTTACTCCCTGGAGAAAAAACAAGCTGGGTGTTAGATGTAATTTTAGACCCTGAGGAAAACAAAAGGTGGTGAAAAAAAATGCTTTGGCTTGCATGTTTTTGCTTCACCAAAATATCGTTAAAAATTGACTGTTTTCTGAGCTGTTTTCAGAAAATCCATTGGGGAACTGTTTGTTCCTTTCAGATTTTCAAATGTTGTCTTAAAATGTTAAAAGTCTTTAGTCTTTGTCAACCATTTGTTTATTGTGTTTGGCTTAGTAATTTTTCTCTCTCACTCAAGGGAAAGATAAATTTCTTGACAAACTGACTTGTTTCTTTTTCAACGTTTAGAACCATGTGCTTATCAGGTGATTTTGACAAGTAATTAAAAGCTCTGCGGTATGAGGTGGCGATAGAAGTTTGGCGGTAACTAACCATTGAGGTTTGCAAAAATCCACCTTTATGTACTTATTTTGGAAAAGCATAGTTAACCTTAAGGGAATTATCAAGTTACAATATCATGTTGTTCCTAAATTTGGGAAGCAGCGTTATGATTTCCTTTAGAATTTTTAAAATACGAGAATATTCTTTGAATAATATTTTTAAATTGTTTATTGTAGCGTTTTAAGGTATGGAAGAGTGCAATTGTCCAATTTTCATAACATTCCAACATTCCTTACATAACATAATTACATAGCATTTCAACTTACTGTTTGCCAAAAATGTTCTCTGGAGGTTAAATTATGGTTAATTACTAGCGAAGGATTTCACCGATTTCCAACCGTTAATAGCACTTTCGTCTGCTTATTACTACATCAAAGACACGTGGCTTTTAGTCCATTTTGGTTATTCTACTTTATATGACTCCCTTTCACATAGCTTCTGTATCATTTTTCAGTAAATAATATTTCGTAAAAATTCTTTTTAGATGTTTTTTTTTAAGATTCTCCAACGGAGATTGGAAGCACAGAATATGTATTTTACCGCTAAAGCATACTCTGTACTATTTCCATTTTACTATCATCTTAACATCACGAATAGATATCGATCATGTTGCTTTTCGATATTTTTTATTAATTTACCATCATTAAAATTAAACGTTTTTAATGTTGTGTTTGAAAACAGTCTTTTAAAATGATTTTTATTTTACTTTAAAACTGATTTTTTTTTAAATTTCAGTCTCTGAAATTTTTTTTCCCGTAACAGTTCTTAAATGATGAATTCTCGAATTCTTAAAATGAAAATTTGCCAACGTTGTCTGATGATAATTAACAAAAAATTATATGATATTGAAAAATGTTTCTATAACTACAAAATAATATTTGAGAATGTATTTTTGAAGGTTATGTATTATAATACCTAAAATTTAATGATAACCTTTTTAAATTTTTTTTTCTTATTAAATGTTTTAAGTATTGAAGTGGGGTTTTTTTTTGCATCAAATCCAAATTAAACTATGAATTTAAAAAAACAGCCTTCTTGTACATAAATTATTATAGTGCAATTAGAAATACAATCCTGTGCTTCTTCTTAAACTTTTAGGTTTTTTTCTGCTATATACAAAAAGATTTCACTTGTTTCTAAATTTTTCTATATTTGCCCTGAACACATAATGCTCAATTGTAGAAATACAATTTAAATTATGTGCTTTACAATAAGTTTTAATCACAGTTTTATGCATATTATAGTTATTGCAAAATGCATTAAAATAAAATTGATTATTAATAAATAATGACTGGAATTTAAATATAAAAATTTGAAACTCTAAAAAAAAGTGCATTTTTTATTTTCGAAATGGTGTACAACGTACTTGAAAGAGTTTTTGATTTTGAAACTCTTAAAAAATATTTAACAATAATACTTGTTTAAAAATACAAAATAAACAGAGGAAATAATGTCATTATATTGTATCATTCCCCGAAAATAAAAACGAAAAATGTTGTACAAAAATATATTTAGACGGCAATAAGCAAAAAATATATTTACTTATACAATTCCAAAAATGAAGATACACCATTTTGGAGAGATTAATACAAGTATTCTAAAATATATTTACTCGTCACGTACTGACTAATTCTACTGCATTCACAACTAATTTCCGTTTTCCTTTCATTCCTAAGTGAACACGCCCTTTGGACCATCATAATCAAATTAAACAACTCTTGGTAGCAAAAAACCTCGCCTTGCAATTGGAACATCCAATTTGAAATGAAGGCGTAGATTAGTTCCTGTTAGAAAGCGAAGTTCAAGGCCATCATTTTTTAACGCTTAAGTTTTAATTTCCGAATTGTTATTTAAATCGATTGAAACTGTGCAAAATCTTTGTTGGACATTATGTATTGTATTCGGTTTATTCGATGTAATGAAGGCAATTATTCTGCAATTAAACTGATTTGGGATTTGCAACTTCTTCAATGCTTAATGTTAATTCGTAGAAATTATGATTCATTTTCTTGGAGCTAAGAAGCGTAGGGTGAATTTACTTCCGGGACACATTCCGTTAGATTATTGCCGGTTATAATGCGTGGGATCTTGACAGTTTAAATGCTGTTAAGTGTGGCAGTTTCTTCTTGAGCATAGCTTCAGAGATAACGCTTTGAAAATCACTGGTTTTCTCACATATATTTTGCAGGAAGGAAATTAAGATAGATTATTTATTTATGAGCAAAATCTACCAAACAAAAATTTCAATAAAAAATATCTGTAAAGGATTGCGAAAATAATTTTTATTATTATTTTAAAGATTTGAAATTCATTGTACGATCAGGAATGTTTTGACCATTTGTAACTCTGCAACCCCGTTTCGAATATGTTTCATTCACATTAAAATACAGACACAAATATATATATGTCAAAGATTCCTCTCGTCATGTGTTTTGTCTCTCAATGTGTTTTAATGTTCAATGTGCTTTTCAATGATCAATGTGTTTTGCAATGATCAATCTGTTTCAATGTGCTTTTCAATGATCAATGTGTTTTGCAATGATCAATCTGCTTCAATACCCTGATTAGA
This sequence comes from Caerostris extrusa, assembly GCA_021605095.1. NCBI lineage: Eukaryota > Metazoa > Arthropoda > Arachnida > Araneae > Araneidae > Caerostris > Caerostris extrusa. The sequence goes on along the minus strand of BPLR01016354.1, from coordinate 70,897 downwards.
ATAGATTTACCTTTAATATCGCTTCATTATTTGCATGGATAAATCGCAAAAATCCATAATATACATATATACTTAGCTTATTAGTACAAAGTACAACATAATAATAGCAATAGTATATAAGAAAAAAAAAATATAATTAGTATATAAGAAAGAAAACTAAAGATGAAGAAAGACTAATTTGATTCAATTGGGAAAAAAAACGCAGAAGAGTTAAAAAAATATTTTTTATTTATGTTTTATGCTCTTATATTTTTAAATGGCATTATCTCAAAATAAAATTTTTACATTTACGTACACTTTTTAAAATTTTATTCTTATAAACAAAGTTTTGATTGGAGTGTATATACATAATTAATTTCGAACATTAACTTATTAATTAATTTATTCTTAATTCACTTGAAACTTAAATGAAATAGGGATAGAAGTTTAATAAATAAGAAGGAGTTTATAATTTATTTCTAATAATCTAATAATATCTAAGTAATTCTTAACTTTTGAGATATAATATATTTGTTTATATTTTATTCTAACGCATAAAAATGTATTTGTGATTGATTTTCAAGTATAGATTTAGCAAAGCATTTTTTTCTCGTTTTTGAAATAATATCACAGTCAAATATTTTTCTATAAACAGATTTTGATTTTATGGTTAAAAAAATATACTACTTAAGTATGCAATCTCACTTTTAAGAGAAAAATAAAATTTCCAGTCGTATTAATATTCAAAAGTGTATTTTTTTAATTTATAATTAACAAAATGAATTTTTTATTTTATCATTAAATACCTATTTTATGATTATTTTCATTCTAGAAATAAATTTGTGTCTATATGTAGATCATATTTCAGTTTTACTACCAATTATTGTTTTCCTACGTTTTGATTAATTATAAAATTGTATATTTGTTTGTAATGCAATTGTTTTACAGGAATTATATCAAACAAATATATGTGAGACTTTAAATTTAAAAAGTTGTTACTACGTATTAATCTGTTTGATTCTTATATTCTTCTAAAATAATACTCTTTCAAATAATGTATTCTGGAATAATATTGTAAAGATTTATAAAAATATTTATTATACGTTTTAAGTAAAAGTAAATTTTGAGAATTATATTTAAAAAATTTTGCATATTATCATTCTAAATCAATTAATGCAATAATATGGAAAGCAATGTAAATTTTAGCAAGAAAATCGATAAATAGATATAAGAATATGGTATTGGACCTAACAGGCTATCACATATTATTAACAGGAATAACTAACAGGCTATCACATTTATAAATCATATTGTAACAATATTAAAATTATATATATATTTATTTATTTATATATATATATATATATATGGCTTAAAAACTTTAATTTTCATTATATCAAAATCCTTTTTAATAAGTTTACTATAGTTGTAGGAACATATTCATGTATAAATACATAAATATTTTAATTAGATTATTTAATTTTTGTATCGTTCCATGCTTAAAATATTAAAAATCATATTCTCCAAAGATACACTATTACAAAAATATATATTAAAGCTAGCATTTTCCATTTACATAGTAAATAATTAAAATAAAAATATTAACCTGCAATTTAAGGTGAAATTTTATTAAAATTTTAGATTTCTTTCATTTTAAAATGAAAATTATGAAATTTTATTAAAATTTTATAATTTTCATTATTATACACTAATCAACAACATTCACAGTTTTTTTCATCGTAAAATTACACTTAATTTATATTTAAAACTACTCATTAAAACTTATATTAATTTTATTAATTATATATAAGTTAATAAGGATGCAAAATTTTATGTTTCTAACATAAGTAAAATATAAGAAATTTGTACGTAAGTATTTAATATTGTCATTTGAGGTAATTTCATTTATAAAATTTTAAAAGCACAAAACTATAACATACATCTGTCAAAATTCTTTAGTACCATATTCCGATTGAGTCTAATTATTCATTCACCATCCTCAGTTTTTCTATTTTTATATTGATTGAAGGTTTTTACTTCTTTTAAAACTTAATTTAATATTAAAATAACTTCTTTCACTCTCCATTTATCTACATTTACAATATATGAACCAGATTCGATTGTTATCCAAAACGTCAATTTACTTTATTATTTATAAAAGAAATCGCAGTAACAATAATTCATATTTTATAAATTTTAAATTTTCTGAAGCTTGTTTATTATAAGCAAAAGATTAAACATAATAAAAACAAGTCCTTTTATTTCTCTTTATTATATTCAAATTTTCATAGTACAGGTTTTTTTGTATTTCATACTTTTATTGTTTTAAAATTCTAAAATTATAATGTTAATAAAAAAAATTTCACGTTCACATCCAATTTTTGCAGACTGATTGCATGTTTTAGATGCATGATTTGATTTTCTGTTTATACTGATTCCCTTAAAAATAAATTTAAAAAAATTCCCTTGAAAGCATTTTAAACAAAAAAGAACCATAGAACATAAAGTACAACAAATTAAACTCATAAATATTAGGAAAATAATAATAGAAAAAGCAAACATATGACTGCACTTCAGAAAAACATGTTTCAAATTTATCTTGCTGTTCAAAATGAAATAATGTTTTGAAAGTTTAAAAAGTACAGTTATTTATATATTATTAATAATCTATGTAAAGACATTTTTTTATAAAATTGATTGAATATAAGAAAAACGAAATTAAAATTATCTTTATTAATTTATTATTCTTTATAAATAAATTTTTTTAAAGGGACATGATACTTTTTGATTTTAAATTTTAAATGTCATATATACTTCAAAATAAAATGATACATTTCACAAACAGAAAGGTGTCCTAAGTAAAATAAAAGCAAAATAAATATAAATATTTTTCTCCCTATAATTTCTATAAATTTCAGATATTTTCAAATATCCCATGCTTTGTTTAATGTACCCTTCAAATCAAATTTCCAATTATGATAGCTTTAAATTTTAAATGAATTTTAGCCAGTTCTTACTTTCATCAACGTACAACTCCCAAAGTATGGGAATCTATCAGTGCAGTAATTAGCCCACGATGACATATTCTGCAACATATAGATGTAAAGAGCTTAAATATTTATGGAATTTTCAGAGACCATTTACATGAACGAAGCCTTGTGTTTGATTATTTAAATATTGGTTACATATATATATGCTAATAAGATGTCTCTCTTTCATTATATTCAGAAGTAAATGATAGGCATCATTAATATCATTACTTCATATGATTTAAGAATACATCGACCTGAAAATGGATTCGATTCATTCACGTGGGTTGTGGTACATATTAATTGATGGGTACAAACGTGGGCTAGCCCTAGAATTTTAAGGTAATTAATATGGGCCTTTTTATAGCCCATACAGATGCGTTTGCACCACCCTTTAAGGAATTTTTCTTCCTACGTGTGTCATTTGTTACCTTTAAAACTATGTGGCCTGCCTCTATAATTACTTAATGATGCGTTTCAGAACTCAACAGCCAGATGCTGAATGTAAGAGCTAAGGTATGAAACTTTCAATGCATTAAAGATTAGGTTGGATTTGCGCTTTTACACTTATCTATTGGAAATGTAATTGCTGAATGGTTTCTGACAAAAATTATTGATGGTACTTTATTAAAAGTATTTTGAGATTTAACTCTCAACTGAAACTGTAATCTTTACTTTTATTCAGAACATTTGAAAAGCTCACTCATTTTTTCCAGTAATAAAGTAATGCTTATTAAATACTGCATAGTATTTGATCTGAAATTATTTTAGGTAATCAAATGAGATTGATACTAGAAAAATAAGAATATAATATAAGTTGACATTTTCTACTAATAAGTTGAAAGTTTTTTTATATTACAAAATATTTTGATGCAAGATTCTCGGTTTACTTCTCGCCTTACTGAGGTGTTGACACCAAGTTATTTTGGACATTGAAATATTCTAAGACATTAAAATATTTAATGGTAAGGTAGAGTAGTCCAAAATATGGGAAACAAAATTTCGTAATTGTTTTTGAAAAATATCCTGTGCTCTGACAAATATATTTATGAAATCAGCTTTTATTAAAAATCTAGAAGTGTGATGTTTCATAAGAAATATTAAATACTGAATATAATTCAGTAAACATAATTTATGTGTGTTTATTCCTTAAAGATATTAATAATAATAATTTAACAATTCTTGATATTTCTACCATACTTGATGATGCAAATTTCACAAAGAACCAGTGCCTTATACATCTTAATGCAGTTGTTATTGGTTTATACTTAAGAAGTTTTGTTTAAATAGAAATGCATAAAGTAATTTATACATTTTCAAATTGTGTTTGTTTATTTTTCAACCAGTTTTATTATAATCTTCACAAATTTTGGTGCACATTTTCGTCGAGTTTTTTTATGAGCATTGGGCATTGTATGTTAGACCATTAATAACCGTTATAGTAGTAAAAAATATGGGGAGCTGCTTAACTATGCCTACAGGGAAAGTAATACATTCCTGAGAAAATTTTAGGGATGACTGCTTTTCCCCACCATCTCATACACACATACTGAGAGGAAATGAAAAATTTTAAATATACATTCTGAAGTATTGAAACTATAAAATATCAATCATTTGAGTAAAAAACAGTGAATAATATTTTAAAGTCTTTTTTTCAATATCTTAGGATTAAATACAATAATATGAATTGAAATTGCCCTATTCGTAGTCCAGAGGTAACGTACGCTCATGTTAGAATCGTCTGTGGCACTCATTATTTTCATAAACAGAGAGACTCGTTGCCGATTTTTAAAGAGTCTAGCCTCGACCATAAAGCTGCCTGTTAATATTTTAATTTAATATTATTTTAAATTTTAATATTTAATTATGCACTTTTTTATAACTAAGAGATTTAGTTAATTTATAAGGAGGTTATGCCTTAATAATTAGGGGATTTAGATATTTGTTATTTTAACTTTTAAATTTATACTTGTTTTAAAGGTAATTTATCCTACGTATTTCAGTAAATTTCGCTTAAAAACGTAATCATGGTTCTATTAATTGTACTACAATTGGAATACAAAACAAATTTTAAAAGTTTCCTTTTCATAGGACTTAGCCTGATAAAACTTAAGAAAAAGAAAGTGGTTGAAAGATTTCAGTTAGTATGATGTATTATTATAGAATCACCAGGGAAGAAATTACTCTTATTCCTTTCTGAATTTAATAATTAAAATAATAATAATCAAATTATGCGTAAGCATAATTTAAGTTTTATTGATTAATACTCCTGAAAAATATGCTATTTTCATATAACTATAATTAAAAATTAAATTATTTTTGAGAGAGAGGAAAAATTGAGAATCTATATGTAATTTCAGTTTATCATCATCACATTTTTAAAATGGCTTTCTGCTTTGGTTTACTTATTTGTTACTGTACTCATAAATTTCGACTTCCAAAGAAGCATATCAATGTGCGTTATACATTATCCTATGCTTAATAGTAACATTTTGCTAAAAAATAATTTAAATTGTGTTTAAATGATGTTATAATGGTGTACGTTTAATAAATATTAATGGTTTAATGGTATTAATAATGCTTAAATTTTAATGGTGTTTTAAAAGCAGTTATTTGCTCAGACACACATAATGAGTGATAGTTTTGGCATAAATTCATTTTCTCGATTTATGTAAAGCCTCTTATGTTATTTTTTTTCAATTATTAGAGAGTTTTTTTTTTAAATAATTAACCGAAGTGTTATGATTTACTTATTCATTTCTATGATAAAAACTTTCATGATTCGAAACAATAGTTCAGGATAATAGTCAGCAGAGTCCTTTTTTATGACGTAAATCATTTTAACACCTCTCTCATTAAAGTGCTGCATCTCTGTTGGATTCTCTCCCTTTAAACAAAACCTTAATTTGCAACGGGAGATTCTTCGCTGTTCTTTTTTTCCCTCCCCAGCTCCACAGTGATGAATCATGGATGCTGTGACGCAACGAGCGCGCTGTGAAACATGGTCCAAAACAACTTCATCAGTTCCTCAGATCATTCCTTAGCATCCAAAATGTTGGAGGGAAGAATCAGTTGCTCCTCAACTATCCACCCGAAACTCATGGTCCCAACTGTTTGCGGATATCGGCAGTAGTTATTCTCGACACAACTTGTTATCCGCATCCTTTTGAGTTGTGAATTTCCCCCACTTCTGGACCCTTGTGACAACTCATGTTTAATTCACGTAATTTGGTGAATCTCTCGTTTCGATCCCATATTGGCAAGACTTTTCTGCGACTTTGCAGTTCGCCGGCGTGAAGTATTTAAATGTGTATTAGTGTCTTTTAGTTAATTTATTCCACTTCCTTTAGCAAATTGCTAAAATTAGTAGATTGGAGATAGTTTTAGATCCATCAACTTTGCTGTAGTTCCGTTTTGATTGTTTGGACATTTGACTATCTTTCATTAATTTAGTCTCAAAAGATATTCTGAGAAAGTTTCTTATAATGCAACTCTCAATAAAACTATTTCAATAAATATTGCTTTTTATTGATGGAATTTAACATGCTCATTTAGTATTTTAACTGAAATTTAAAACTATAAAAAAAGAGAAAGTTGTCCAAATCTATAAACAGTTCTTAGAGTTAAAAAATATCGAATTTTAATAGCGACTAATTAAGAATTTTTTTGAATACTGACAAAGTACGTTGAGGATAATTAAGATTTCTTCTTTTCATTTTTCTTGAAAAACATTGAACAGAAAAAGTTACAGTGGTGATCTACGATAGTAATTTTTTTATTTTCAGTATAATTTGAAAATTTTAAAGCATTAACTTGAAGAGAAAAGAAATATTAAAGAAACTTTAATAGCTAGGAGTATTTCGAAGTTACTATCACTTCTGCACCATATACAAAGTTAATTAAACCGAATGTCCCTGTCTTTAAAAGTGTCTGAAATCATCCCCAATGTCAAGAAAATTAGCAACTGATGTTTAGTTTAGTTCATTCATTGCGATTTTTTTGTTTAAACCATTAATGAAAATGGAGTTTTTGAGTCCTTTGAAACTGACTGTGTTGTTTTTTGTGCTGTTAGCCCAGTGTAACGATGGCATGTGCTACAACTCCGGAAAATGTCTCGGCAGAGGAAGAAGTGGCTACAATTTTCGATGTCTTTGCCAAGCTGGTTATCAAGGTCATCGCTGCCAATACGGTGAGTAATTTTTAAAAATTTTTTTGCTGTAATTAATAAATTTTAATAAAATCAATTATTGATCAAGATTATATCTTCCGCTTGTAAAACATATGAATATTTTAATAAACCTTTTATTCATAATAAATAGGAAAAAAAAATGCGATAAATATAAAAAGTATTAAGTCTCAAAATTTTTATAAATAAATTAAATAAGTAAATGTTTATTTGCAATAAATAAAATAAATTAAATTTAAAATATTTTAAAATCATAATAATAATATAATTTTGAGATGCTTTTTTTTTCCTTTTATAGCTTTTGAATATATTTTTCTTCTCTAGAGTTTTCAATTTCAGAATTTAATTAATCTAACATCCATTCTCGATAATGACATTTTTTTGTTCGCGAAATAAATTAACTATATCTAATAATTATTTAGGGAAAAAATTAAAGTCAATTTCTTGACTTTAATGCAAAAATGCAAGTTAAAAGTAAAAAGAAAAAAATAGTTTGTTATTAAAACTTTAAATGTACTAATTTTTTGCTCTGCAGAAGAAGTGTTTCTTCTCTATGTTAAAGATTGAAAAAAAATTGTGTGCTTGTCTCTTTATTTAATGAAAAGAAAGATATGACTACACAAAAAATTTCTGTGCTCGCCTCTTTATTTAATGAAAAAAAAAAAGATATGACTACACAAGTGTCTTTGAAATGTTATTAAAATTTTGTGTCCCAAAATATTTTTGTTGTGGAATATTATAGATTTAAAATAGGTTTTGAAAAGATTTGCAAGGTATTTTATTACTTTCATAAAAAAAATTTTATTCAGGCATGTTGTTATTAAAGAAAAAAATATTGTTATATAAATTTTAAATTAATTTATCGATCTATGGCAAGTTTCTTTTATAAATACGATAATGTTCGCTAACATTTTTTTTTCCAACTGCAAACAAATTATCAATAAAGAATTGATACAGTTGAAAATTCTTATGTTATTTTATAATATTTTACTCAAATCTATTGCTTTCATAAATTATTATTCGCATATTTTAATGTTTATGTAAACAAATAATATGATTTAAAAAATAAGAAATATGCATATTAAAATATTTGGTTATAAGTCTTTGACATGTTAGTGAATTTTTTGTTGAATACTGCAAAATATTCTGTGTTCCAAAACCTACAAATGAAGTACAGATGTTAAGCATGCTGAAATATGCCGAGTTGTAAATTTTACTATAATTATTAGAATTATAAAAATGGCTGCAACACTTAAAATCTTCCTACATTTCTCTGTGAATAGTTTGTTGGTCTTTATTAAATTTAACTTGATAATAATTAATATTGTTACTTGCACAGAGACTTACATTTCAATCAAATCATGTTTATTTTCTGTTGTAAGCGAAAGAGTCAAATAAATGAGCAATACATTTTTATCATGTTTATTTTTACCATAAATACAGGAAAACTGTTTATTGTAATACGTTAATACGTTCCTATGATTGTAATAAATGCTGTGGAGAAGTTTTTTTAATCTTGTGAAAACTTTTGTAATGAAACAATCAACATATATGTCTCTTGAACATCAAATAAAGTATTAAATGTCGATAAAAGTATGTATAAAAGTTTCGATGTAAAATATTACATCACGTACATGTTTGACATTTCATTATTTTACATATAACGAACAGGAAAAATGTCGTAAATGATCTTTTATACAAATTATATTCTACTTTGAGTTGCAATTACGGTAGTTGTTGAGTTGCAATTACGGTACAACATTAAACTGATTCTGTATAACAAATGCATTACATGACATTTTTAAAACAATAAAATATTCTTCAAAATGAGCAAATAAACAAATGTATTTAAAAATGTTTTGATTACTAATATATTAATGTACTAAACGTACTTTTCATAAAATATATATCATAAGTAAAATATTCACGAATATTAGTTACAACTGTCTGATTAATCTTTGAATTCTGAAAATATGTATTTCATTTTGAAGACGCATCTGCATGTAAAATATTACGAGCTGTACTATTTTTTTTTTTGCAATTCAGCATTTAAGATAAGGTAGTTGTGTATATGAACGCCTTTTTTTACTTCGGTAGTCATAAAACCTCTCTGAAAGGATTTATTATACGAATTTATGACAGTTATGAAAACATGATACAACTTTGGTTCTATGCATGTTGATTCTGTATAACATATGCATTAAATGACATTTCTTAAAACAGTAAAATTTTCTTCAGAATGCACTAATAAACAAATGTGCTTAAAAAAAATCTTCTTTTAATAGAATTTATATCATAATTAAAATCTTCACGGATATTAATTTAAACTATCTGGTTAATTCTTTTAATTCTGAAGATATGCATTTCATTTCGAAGACGCATCTGTATGAAATATTACAAGATGCGCTATTTTTTTGTCATCCAGCATTTAAGATAAGGTAGTTGTGTATATGGACGTCTTTTTTTTTTATTTCGATAGTCATAAAACCCTCTGAAAGAATTTATTATACGAATTTATGACATTTATGAAGGCGTGTTGCAACTTTGGTTCCATGCATGTAGATAAATAGAATCAAGACATACGAATAAAAAGATATGTTGTTAAAAGTTACGAAGTGCAATCTCTCTTTTTATGCATAAAAATCGGTACATTTTTTTTTTTTTTAATGCAGTTTTTTAAATGTTATAGAATTTATAGTCACTGACTCATTTTCGTATTTTCTTTCGTTATAGTAATTTATAAAAATTTAAATGACAGCTTTGCGTCGTTTGATTTTAAATTAGCACAAATTAAGTACTGCTACCAAATTTTTCTTATGATTCTTGTGAATTTGGAAGAATTTTATATTTGGAAAATAATTTTTAGTAAAATTATATTATGTCTGCCACATTTTACAAAACTTATCATAAGCATATTCTGTCTCAAATTTCTTATAGTCAACTATAAAAAAATAATAAACTTTTCATTTTGTTTGGAGTATTAAATTAATTTAAAGGAATTTAAAAATTATGTTTCATTATAATATTCACAAATAAAACTTTATTCATTGCGTATTCTGTCAAATTTACTTTAACCTTAAAATTTTATTAAAAATTATTTTTTAATTGATTACCTTAAAAACATTTAACATTTTTAAGCACTAGTTAACATAATATGTCATTATTTTTTAATTGATTACCTTAAAAACATTTTACATTTTTAAGCACTAGTTAACATAATATGTTATTATTTTTTAAATTTTAACCTAATCTCCTTTTAAAAATATAACTTATGAATCTCACACCATTTTAATTACATGAAACAAATAAATTACATTAAACAAATAAAGAAAATCATTTAATTTCAACAAAGACTGTGCAATACCTAGAAATAGTTAGATTTTAATTAGAGAAAGAATAGTCAACTGACTGATTATGTGATTTAAAATTTAAGCAGTACTTCATCCAACAGTAATCAAAAGATTTTTTATACCGATTTTTTACCTGTGTATTAATTTTTTTATCTCCAACCAAAATATTTTACTAGTTTCTGTTTTAACATCATTATTTAGTTTCCATATTTACGCACTAGAAAATTAAGCTATTAAAAATAGTTAAATTTTTATGCCGAAGAAGAAAAAAAAAAAGAAAAAGAAAATTACATTTTCGTAATTAAAAGAAACTATAAATTACATTGGTTTTCACGGTATTCTTGGATGATCGGAAGCGTACAAAAGTTTTTTTTTAATCAACCTTAATCATATACTCGGTATAATTTACATGTTATCAATTTGTTTTTATAATTTTCAATTACTTTACTTACTTATTTAAATAATTAATGCTTTAGATCCGCGTAATTTTAAAGTTGTGCTCAAAAGCAAGTTTTTACAGTATACGACAGAAATCAGCAAGCATTAAATGTAATAAGCTGAAAAATTAACTTAAAAACCTTTTTGTGTTGAAAGTATTATAATCAAATTATATTCATGTGTATTTAATTATACAGTTGTAAAAATTTAAAAATCTTAGAAATCTGTTTAACGGTAATAAATTGAAATTTTTAGAATTTACGTACATTCATGCAGTTTTTATGTACTTAAAAATATATGAATGTCAGTAATTAAATTATTCCATTGATAACTATTTAAATAAAGATAAAATAATTTAAGTTTCTGCAGGAATGTAAGCTAGCTCTTAAAAGCCTTAGGTGCTTCTTTTTGGTTTGAATATTTTATAAATAATATATCATTTCACTTGGAGAAAAAAATGTTTCATCATTTATTTAAATATTAGAATTTAATGTTAATCAATAAAGACAGATATAGAGGTAATTAAATATATAGTAAAACCTACAAGTTTCTGGGTAAATAGCCTTCATCAACATTGCTGATTTTATTTATGAATCATTCTGTTAATTATGTACTAAAAGTGTAATCAATAGTAAAGTAGGTTTCATAAATAGGTTTTAGTAAAATAGGTTTGTTAATAAATACGTTTTCTAAAATCAGCTTCAGAAGTTAAAAAACAACAAATGAAATACAGAACCACTCTTAATAATAACTAAAAAAAAAGCCTAAACTTTTCTTATCCAATAGAAAGTTCCAAATTTGTTTTCTTAATTATAATTATTCATTCAAATTTCAACAGAAAGTATAATTACTTAGACGCTTCAATTATAAAAAAATATTTCCTTTTTCAATGTCAATTTCAAGATTTGATGAAAAATTTAACTTTATACATCTTGGCATATACAAAACTGAACTTTATACACCTTGACAGATACATGTAATTCCTTAAATAGTCTAAATATTTTCTTTAAATTGTTCTTATCTTTCTGTATTCATTTAGAATTGCAGGGTAAGCTTTTTAAATTAAACCAATCGCAAATTCTTTGACCTTTAGTTGTTCCTGAATTTAGAAGCGGTGAGTCACTTTCTTTAAAAAACTTTTTTTTTTTACTATTTATACTCTATCAGTTTAAGTATATCGGTAGTAACGTTAAAATAATTGTGAATACACTTGGTTCAGTATTAAGTCACCTACAGATGGGAACAATGGATGAACAAGAAGATTCTTCATTCTTTATTTATTTATTTTTTTTTCGCATTTAACATTCAGGCCTTGTTTACTGCCACACTTGCCGCTTGGCATCACACTTCCAAGAAGTAAACGCCTGCTATTTAGAAATAAGTAAATAAATAAATCTAAAAGACTTGGAACATTATCAGGACATCTTTGCTGCTCAGAAAATTATTTCGCTTTCGTTGTTTTTCAAACTTAAAACAGCGTGACTGAAAGGAAGAAAGGGATTTGAGAAGTCTCGGTATAAATTGGATAATTTATATCTTCAACAAGACGTTGACTAATCACAATAATTTTTCAAGTTAAAATTGATTACAGGACAAAAAAAATATTATTTGTTTATTTTAGATTATCATCTATGAATTATAAAAAAATTTTGTAATTAAGATGAAAATAAACTGTCATTTCCTAATAGATTTTAAAGATTTTTCCGTTTTTATTTTTAAATAATTATAAAATAAGTTCTATTGAATTTAAAAATTTTTATGAATACCTTACCTTCAAAATAAAGATAAACATGTGTAATTTAACAAATATAAATATGATATTTAAAAAGGTCTTTTTCATTACAAAAATTTGTTATATTTTTGTATTTCTTTTTTGATTCCATGCAAAAGTTATGAAATAATAAATAAGTTTTTTTTTTTTTAATCAATTTCTCGAGAAAGATGAAAATGAGTTTCATAAGGAATTTTTCCTGTCCCTATATAGTTCTTCTTAACCTTTGTTTTCTACATTTGTTATCAGGTTATTGAATAACATCTAAATAAGGATTGATCATCTTTTGATTAAGTTTCACTTAAGGACTTAAAATTCTTACAACAGCAACAACTGTCTTGCAAAATATTCCCGAAAGGAAATCGACATAAGTCAACCCTGAATATCGAGGTGATGGTCAGTTCATGTTTTTTTTACAATTCTTGTTCATCAAGATATCTCTTAAGCCAAGTTTGACAGTTTAGAGTTATCATCCTTAATATAAAATAATGACCAGTTAAATCTATGTATAGCTTTAATTAAAAAATCAAGAATTTTTCCTGTATTTTGATAATTCATAGACCTATTTCTCTATATAAATAAATGGTAGCACTTATTCATCGAGTACACTTAAATCAGTACAACCATTTATAGAAACCTCTGACCAAGTTAAAATTTTATTAATTCTATAACTGTGTATTTCAATAATATGGTATTGATTATATTTGGTACTTTATTTAATCAGTACAGAAACGAAATTAATAAATCTAGATAACTTGCTAAAGAATTCAGATTTTTGTTATTGTCTAGTTGTTTTGTTCAGTGTGGTAAACTAACTTGTTCAACGTAAACGTGAAGTTTCCTGCATTTGATTGAGAGGAATAGACACAACTGGTCTTTTTGCATACAGCCTTTAAATATAAGACTGATATTATATTGTAGTTACAGATTTTTATTTATTTGTTATTATTTTTTTTGCTACAATATGTTCTGCAACGATATGGAACATAGCAGGATTTCTTATTTTGTTATTTTTTTGCATTAAAAAAAGAAAATAATCTTTGGGTTGAATTTTGCCCCGTGTAAGGCGGGAAATATTTTTAAATTGATTCCTTATTCTTTGAACCCCACTTGGAAGAAATATCAAAACCACCTAGTAATATCAGCTAGTAATGTTCAATTTCCGTCTGCATGATCAATTTCCATATTAACGAAATAGATAAACGATTCTACGTTGTTTTAACCAACATTATCTTCGTATGAGAAAATGAAGATGAATAAATATTATTAAAAACACTGAGAAAGTACAACAGTGATACATTATGATGATGAGTTAATTCATATTTTAAACAAGTGACTATAATATTAAAATAGTTTCGTTTTACTTAGCTTTTTCATTTTATTTTATTAAATTATTTTATTAATTTTTAAATGAATTAATTTTTTATTTTCATTCTTAAATAGTGATGATCAAATAGCAAATTATACATTAACTTTTGAAGGAAAATTGATAATATTTAGGAGATTTTTATGCTAATTAAATTTTCTGACCAGATTATTTTGAGTGTTCAGATAAAACAAAATTTTGGGATTCTGTGTATCTTTTTATTTTTCAAATTTTCTGATATATGTGAAGAACAATAATTTTCTTTCTATTCTGGCAAGCTACATGAAATGAAGAATTTTTTTAAACTTTACATATTATAATTATGATTGCCTTGTAAAAAATCAAGGTTATAGAAACAATTTTGTTAAAGAAAAACTTTAGGAAAAGCGAATTTGAAAAAGCATTTGGCTTGTCTCACTGTGCAGGTGTTCTTATGTCAAAATATGCTTTCTTCCGTAAACATTGTGTAGTTTGTTGTACAGCTTTGGATAAATACGCTTTGCATGCGTTAGTATTTGTTAAATTACTTAAACAGCTGCATTCGTAAAATAAGAATATTTCTTGCTACGCTTGCAAACTGTATGTATAAAGTTGATGGTTGATTATTTTGGCAATTCGTGCTCAAAAACTGCAATCGTTTATTTTGTCAGCATTTCAAAATTACTGTCTTAAATCATGCTTTACTTCCCTACTAACCTTGCGTTTTTACAACTAAGTATCTTGTAAAACTGTTGTAGGCATCTATCCAAATTTCAAAGTAAACCTTATTCACATACTAGCCTCTAAAGTGCTCTGAAGCTTAAGAAAGGTTTTTTCGTTTCAGTAAATTTTAGAAGAATGAACTTTTGCCAACATAACATTTGTCTTTTACTTTAAAAACTTTTATTTTAATTTTAATTTTGGGATTTTAAATGCTGTGTTTTGCTGGTGTTTTCATGCGTGAATTATTTTTATAGCTTAAAAAATTAAATTTCAAAACAGGGGCAAAAATGATATATATTCATCGTAGATTAAAAGATGATTTGACCTTGGTTATCTTGAAATTTATAATAAAACAAAATGTAATATTATTATAAACCAATTTTTGTATATATAGTTTATTCTTCTTCAAACGTTTTTTATAAATTATGTTTATAACTATTTAAAAATTAAAATGTTTTATTGATTAAAAAATCATTCTGTTGTTGTTGCCTCAAACTTTTTAAAAAATTCAAATTTTTAGACAAAATACTTTTTATTGAAACTTATTTTTGTTTGCAAATATAGTTTTGCAATTTCATGTTTTTACAAATTCCATAAATCATGTCTGTGATTCATCATACATTTGTTGTTCAATTTACAATTTTTCCTTTCGTCAAACTTTCAAACACAATCAAATTTGTTTTAAGTCGTTTGAATATCTTAGTAAAATAAATAATTTCACACATCTTAATATCTTAGTAAAATAAAGATTTTCTTCAATTTTCAAATGAAAATTTATGTTCAACAAGGTAAAGTTTGTTTATTTGTTATATCAAAATACTACGAAGTTTTGGACAAACTGAGATTATTTAAATAATTTTAAATTAAAAATTCTCAATAAATTAGCATTTCATTATGAACAAATATAAAATTTAAGAACACCTGAGAATGTTAATATTTGAAATATTTTTCTGAAATTTTTGGCGATAAAAATGGCTTTCTAAGGGAAAACAGTATTCAAAAATCGAAAAAAATTTTTATATTTTGATTTTTTTCATTCCTTCATTTATATTTTTCTTTTGAGGTACCGTTTATTCATATAATACAAAGAGAAGCAAATTAAATTGCATTTTTTACGAAAGGGAAAAGCAATTTAGATGGCTATCTACATTATCTTTACAAAAACTATTTTCTCAATATTTGTAATTTTGTAGTTGAGTTTTCCCTTTTGAAAAAACAACTAGCAAAAAATTTTTTAGCTAAGAGTTAACAAACTACATTTCAATCTGAGGTTAATTAAATAAACAGTTTCTTGAAATTTATTTTTTAAATTAAAAAGAAAAAAATTTCAGATATTTGGATGTGTAACTTCGAGCTAATTTAATAATATCTAAGAAAAATAACACCTCAAATTTAACATCAAATTAATTTAGAAAATACATTAAGCATAAAAATTTTGAAGACAGTATGTTTAGTAGTTTCTGAGAAAATACATCACAGAAATGATTTTAACATAGTACCGAATACCCTTAAATGGAATGAAATACAATTGAAATTACTTTCCTGACATTCGTAGGGAACAGAACCCTTAAATGGAATGAAATACGATTGAAATTACTTTCCTGACATTTGTAGGGAACAGAACTCATCAAAGTTGGTTATGAAATCTGTAATATTCTGTTCTATTTGCTTAATAACTGCTTTCGTATTCCTTTATTCTAGTTCGATTCGTAAGGCTTCTGACGGGAGTAATTTATTTCAAGAACATTTGATACTCGCTCCTTTCTCAATATTAAATTTTCCAGCATAGTTTATAACAACTTTCAGTAATTTAAATATATTTGCCTTGTGAAACTCATTTCCTACATCATGTATTTATTAAATCTGCTTTACTGAATTATTTAAAAATGTCTGCTTATGTGGCAGGTCGTTAACAATAAATGGAATCTTTACATTTTAGTAGATGCTGTCCTATTTTTATCGCTCACAAGTCACAGACTAAATAAAAACATCCAATTTATTTAAAGTTTAAATCATGTATTAAATTAAATTGACGATTTTGATAACTTGAGATGGCATTGCCAGACTCGAAGTTATTTCATTAAAACTAGGAACAATTTTTTTTCTTGTAAAAATAGGATCATTTATCGAATCTATACCAACAGTTGTGTTACTATTTTTGTCACTTAACAACCAGGTGTTACCTCATATCAGAATGAAAAGAAATCGGATTTTTATGAGGATCTAACATAGTAAAAACATTAAATAACTGAAAAAGAAACGGATGTTGAGATTTTGATGTGAAATGAAATTTTTCGAATGTTTGTTATCGTTTGATATATCTGGACTGTACGTTTTATGATCTACAATAAAATAAATTTTTTTCAATTTAGCTATGTACGAAACAATTATTTGGCTTTTTTTTTTTTTTTGTTAAAGTTTATATTTCCAACACTAAGTGATATACCACATAACGAGAATTAAATGATATATTTAACCATTATAAAAACATAGAATTTTTTCCATATTACTTATTTGTATTATTTATGCGTGACTGAAGATTTGAAAATGTATCTTGTCATAGGGAAAAACGTTAATACAACAAAACCGTGTTTCAGTAATAAATTGTCAACATTATCAGTGGTTACTAGGCTATTTCCTTTCACTAGCTTTAGGACGCCAAATATTCTCATACAATCATAATCATTGTTATGAACTATAAGATTTTAATAATTATGTCTGATTAATTTTTATGATTCTACAAATTATTTTATAAACATTCGTTTACTACTTTATTTTTATTATGTAGCAATATGTTTTAAACATCTCCTGTCTCGAAATCTGCTAGTAAGTAGACGGTCTTGGCCCACAATGGGTCTGTTGAAGAAGAACAAGAAGAAGCAATATGTTTTGGACGTGTGTGTATAATACAAACTTTTCGCAATTATTCTATCATATGCTTTTTAATAACAATTTTATCCCAAAATTTGGAAAATTTAAAAAAAAAATATATTTATTAACTATATTAGCTGGTGAAATTAATTATTGTATCATTTTAGGCAAACTTAGCTAATGATTGTTTTCACGATGATGTTTTTTAAAAACTAAAATTCGAATTTTCAAAAAAAATCTTTTAAATCAAATAAGCCAACAATTAGAGATGGTGAATGTACTTTAAACTTCAGTTCATCCCTACATCGAGAGATCTGTGGCTTTTCCCAGTTGTAAACTTAAATTTATGTCCAAGTTAATAATATGTATGGTATATACATAAATTATTATTATGTAGTAGTAACTTAACTAAATTATTGTTAATTAATTTAGTATATACTTATTAAAAATATATTCTAAGTGTGGTATATACTTGAATTATTACATTTGCATCACAATTTGTAAAAAACTAACCTTTATTCAAGTACGATATTTGCAAATAAAAATTTCCATATAGTTTAGAAAATGTTAATGTTCTGTTTTGGTTATAATTAAAAATATCAATTAAATCTGACGTGATAAGTGAGTGAAGAGAGATGTACATAGATACTGACAGAGAAACAGAACGTGGTGTAAATTTTTCTACGCCAAGATTAATTATAGCCTTCAGTATGAAGAGAATCTAACATGATTGTTGAATGATAGATAGGTGCTAACTTTTGAAGCATGCATTTTTATATGGATGAGAGATAACGAGAAGGCTTAGCATTCAGCTGTTCAAAATATTTGACAGCCCAAAAAGCGGCACCCACTTTTAAGCCAACAAACTTGCTTCTGTCTGTGAATGTCGAGTTGAAAGAAGGTATTTAAATTCGGCAAACATTCAAGGGAACTTATGCTCACTCGGATTTTTTCAACCCACTGCTTTTCTGGCATAATGCAATTTGGCAAACAAACTAAGCTTTAATATCTTCGCCATGGAAAACCCAGTGCCAAATATTTTTGGTTTTGCTTCCGCGACGGTGTTTGCCAAGAGGCATGGTAAAATAAAAAAAAAGTTGCGAGTTTTAGCTTTCTGTGGTTTGTTAATCAGACTAATTAAAGTCTTTACAAGGAGTGGTGATGTGTGAAAGAATTATTAGGTCTCTGGAAAATTAGTTGGGTATGGGATGTTATTTGTCTTACTGGTACGATCTTTAGCATTCGGATGTAATTGAAATGGCGTTCAAGGCATAGAAAAAAATTACGAGCTAATTGAAATATAGAACTTTATTTGTACTTTGTCATCAAGCTGTTTCTTCACCGTTAATTACACATAAGCACGATAAACATATTTGAAACTTATACAAAAATGACTTCAGATTAATATATATATATATACAATTTTAATAAGTTACAATATATCTCTCAACTTAAAAAATGTGTTTTGCAGATTAGTAACATTTTACCAAGCAGATATCGAATGTTGAATTTAAAATAGAAAGCTAGGAAGTACTGAAATGTTTTCCAAAAATAATTCGAAACATTTCTGTGATAAATTATGTTGGTAATAATATAATAAACTGATTTAGATTTAAAAATACCTCCACAATTTTTAGTATGTGCACTTTGTATGGAGACTTTTAAATGTATATTAAAATAACACTTACTGTTATTGAAAACGATAATAATATAAGTGGGAATATTAGGTATTTTTATACTTGCTAGTAAATCATATTTTCCTCTTGCTTTAATAGTAACAACACAAATAAAAATAAAATTAAATAATAAGAAGAGTACATTAAAAACTATTTATGAAAAAATATATGTTAAAAATCTGTTAGTGGATGTAAAATCTTAATAAGTTTGGTACGATTTTGTGTTTTGTGATATGGGGCTAGGAGAAACTTTGTGATTAGCGATCCAGGAATGCTACTAATCCATGCAAACGAATCGAAATGAAAGTTTTCGTGTTTATGCCGAAGATGAGCACGTTAAATCAGTATAAAAATCCAAATCAAAATCCCAACATATGATTCACGGATGTATGAATTAGATATCTCGTAAAGTAAGCTAACTTCACTGATACGTAAGACAACGCTTAGAATCTTTAATGCTCCGTATTGGGAATTTCTTTTATACTTATTGTCTTTATATGTACCTCAAAGACTATTTACAGTTTTATAAAAATATTTTTACACCATAAATAATCCACTTTTAAAAACTGAAAAAAAAATGTTGGCATACGTTAAACTTTTATTTCTATGATCGCTGAAAATTACTTCACGCTTTTTTGAGAACCTTTCAAGAACTTATATGTGTTAGTGTAAAGGCTTCTACTTAGATTTCAATGCTTAACGCTGATAAAATAATTTCAAAAGCATGGTATGGTAACAATATTCTTAAGTATTAACATGATTTTTCTTGTTATTCCTTTATTCTTAAGAACAATATATCACACTCGTCTAGATGGGTTGTCGCTCAAGAAGAACATCAATTACTTATGAAAGCTTTTGAATTGACTTTTGGGGAATGCATTTTGTTTAGCAAAGATTCTGCTTAGTTCTTTGAAAAACATTTCGTGATGTTAGCAAAAAGATTTATTCTTTCAGAAAAGGTTTTTGTAAATAAAGCATTAAATGCATTATATAAGTAACGTTTACAAAACGAATATTGATTTATTATGTTTACATAATCCAAATAGCCCTCGTTATGGGCTTAAGAAATATAAACTAATATTTCATGGGCACAATAACCGAATATTCTTCTTATAAAAGTTAGTTTTTATTACAAATATATTTTTAAACAAACAAAATCCATTAAGCTTAATGACAGCTGACTTATAACTTTAACTTATTATTTATACCAACTCTTTTGATTCTGGGAAAACATATTATTCCTTGAAATTTTAAGTAAGTCAGAAAAATTAATTTATGAATCAAATATTTGTGATTTGTTTTTGAAGCAATTGTCTATTTATCATTTTTAAATAGACCATATTGAATGATGTTTTTACTTCCATATGCAGTAGATAAAAGCTAGTATATCATCAAAATATTTTATTAAAAATTAAGGACTCTTACTACTTAAATTAACTACTTTGATTCGGGAAGGCATATTATTCCTTGAAATTTTAAGTAAGTCAGAAAAATTAATTTATGAATCAGATATTTGTGATTTGTTTTTGAAGCAATTTTCTATTTATCATTTTTAAATAGACCATATTGAATGATGTTTTTACTTCCATATGCAGTAGATAAAAAAAGCTAGTATATCATCAAAATATTTTATTAAAATTAAGGACTCTTACTACTTAAATTAACTACTTTGAAAGGCATATTATTCCTTGAAATTTTAAGTAAGTCAGAAAAATTAATTTATGAATCAGATATTTGTGATTTGTTTTTGAAGCAATTGTCTATTTATCATTTTTAAATAGACCATATTGAATGATGTTTTTACTTCCATATGCAGTAGATAAAAAAAGCTAGTATATCATCAAAATATTTTATTAAAATTAAGGACTCTTACTACTTAAATTAACTACTTTGATTCGGGATTATTATTCCTTGAAATTTTAAGTAAGTCAGAAAAATTAATTTATGAATCAGATATTTGTGATTTGTTTTTGAAGCAATTGTCTATTTATCATTTTTAAATAGACCATATTGAATGATGTTTTTACTTCCATATGCAGTAGATAAAAGCTAGTATATCATCAAAATATTTTATTAAAATTAAGGACTCTTACTACTTAAATTAACTACTTTGATTCGGGAAGGCATATTATTCCTTGAAATTTTAAGTAAGCAGAAAAATTAATTTATGAATCAGATATTTGTGATTTGTTTTTGAAGCAATTGTCTATTTATCATTTTAAATAGACCATATTGAATGATGTTTTTACTTCCATATGCAGTAGATAAAAAAGCTAGTATATCATCAAAATTTTTATTAAAATTAAGGACTCTACTACTTAAATTAACTACTTTGATTCGGGGAAGGCATATTATTCCTTGAAATTTTAAGTAAGTCAGAAAAATTAATTTATGAATCAGATATTTGTGATTTGTTTTTGAAGCAATTGTCTATTTATCATTTTAAATAGACCATATTGAATGATGTTTTTACTTCCATATGCAGTAGATAAAAAAGCTTATATCATCAAAATATTTTATTAAAATTAAGGACTCTTACTACTTAAATTAACTACTTTGATTCGGGAAGGCATATTATTCCTTGAAATTTTAAGTAAGTCAGAAAAATTAATTTATGAATCAGATATTTGTGATTTGTTTTTTGAAGCAATTGTCTATTTATTATTTTTAAATACACCATATTGAGTTATACTTTTACTTCCATATGCAGTAGGTAAAACAAACTAGCAAAATATTTTATTAAAATTAAGCATAAAATTAGGATTTTGTATATTTTTCTTTTTTTTCCATAAGATAAAACTATTAAACGAATATAAAAATTACTTATTTTTTCGTTTTCATGCAAATAATTTGACATTTTTTGGACTAAAATTTTTTTGTCAAAAGTCATTAAATTTTGTCATATTTCATTTTAAGAAGTAACGATGTCAATTTATTCAAATTTGCCTTTTCTCGTTTTAGAAGATTAGAATTTCTTTTCAGATAAACGAAATTCTAATTTCTTGAGGAAAATATGTCAAGCATGACGTTGAATCATAATTGAATTCCAAAGTAATATTCTTTCTGAATGTCATTTTATAAGATCTGTTTTATCAAAACTATTTCTATCCAAATCGTTATACAGCAGAGCAAAGAAACTAATAGAATTCTCAATGCTGCCTGATTAATGAAAACAACTTTGCTCTTTTTATGAATAATTTCTACTGCACAAAAACTGACATACGTCTTAATTTCAAATGAATAAAAAATCAAGGCATTTGAAAATTCTTAATTTTTTTTTAAAATTCAATATTTGATACATAAAAAAAGGATAAGACTGTCAGAAATATCTCCTTTATATATATATATATATATATATATATAATTAAATAACTTCACATTTCAATCGCAAGATAAACTGATAAATATTTGACAACCCATAGCTCCTTTTTCGCCAAATTTTTCATTGAAGATTACTAATTTGGCTTTTTAAGACCTCTTTGTGTATTTTTAAAATTATATCCAAGAACATTGCTTAGTTCTGAGAATTATTTATTATAATAATATTGCGTACTTAAAATTATATCACTTGAATCCATCATTAAAAATAAGTTATAAAACATGAAGAGTTTGATTATTATTAAATTCTCTGAATTTTTATGTTAGTATTTTTTTCCATTAAATCACTTTTTTTTTTTCTGTCTCATTTAAATTTCATTTTCTTTCATTCTCATTTTTTTCCGAATTAAAGTCATAATCAGCAACGTAAAAAAGAAACACTAGGCAGTGATTTTTTTTTTTTTTCCTTTTCTTACATATATATAGCTAATCAAGCAAAAAGAAACCATAGAGTCAAATTAAGGAAATAACTTGTATGAAAGGTGTATTCAGTTTATAAAATGTTAGAATTTTGGTATTTATGATGTCTTTACTTGATGTAGCAACTGTTGGTATGCTGGTGGTTTGATTCTGTAGTTTGTCTCTCATCGTGCAATATTTTGATTATAAAACACTACTATAATAATAATAGGAAAACTCAAATTATCGCTTATATTTGTGAAAATAAACAAATTGTGTTAAATAATTAAAACATTATCTATTTATACTATGATCTATTTTTATATTGTATAAGTGAAAGGAACTGAATTCAGTAAATATACTGTGCAACAGTGCTTCCTCCTACGCGCTGCAAGAGCGTCCCCTGTGGAGTTCAGGAGAAATGGTTAGTAGGCATCGAGACTCTCACTTGAGAGGAGTTACAGCGCAACCTGAGCTGCCGCTGAGATGCGTTTAGTACAGCGCAATCACATGTTTCTCTTGAGAAACGTTTAGTTTGTAATCTCTCATCCCGAAAGGAAATACATTTATCCCAGTGTATTTGTTGACCTACAGACTCTTACACGGAGAAGTATTATATTCTGCGCACCTCGCACAAACCTAAGTATCGTGTTTTCGTATTAGAAGTGGAATCCTTCCACGAATCTAGAAATCAGTCTTTAAATGTATTAAATATTGTAAATCTCTAATTCTGTGTATGTGGTGTTTGCGCGCGTGTTCTCAAGCCTGTGTCTCATGTCTCAACCCAACCACACCCAGTTACAATCCAGCTGCCCACAACACTTCAATTGACATAATAATTTAACCCTTTGCACTCGAAGTTTTTTTTCATTCGTATTACCAGCAACTCGAAGCGATTTTAGTGAAAAGATCCTATTCACATGCAAGTTTGATATACGCATTAAAAGAAACGCATTATTTATATTGTTATTTGCATTGTCTCCGTAGCGGAGCCTTCGAGCTTGAAGACAAATTTTAAATGGCTCTGCTCCGGAGCCCTCGAGTGCAAAGGATTAATTTAGCAATACTTCTATATGCATTTATTACTGCACTAAGAAATAAATAAAAATCAATTAAAAATTTTTTTCATGAACTTAAATGTCTTTCCGTGAGCCTTCGGGGCAGGACGAATATTTTTACAGCTATACTTCAAGGTTATATTTAATTTCTACTGTAAATAAATTTCTAATTATTTTAGTTTTTAATTTTAAAACCTGTTTTGCATCAGAAAAAGTATTAAATATATTTTTAATATATATATATATATTCCAATAATTATAAATGTAAATTAAATTTCTGTATGTATGTCAAATGTGCTAAAATATAATGCTAACTCTATTATTTAAAATTATAATTTGAAAGGTTTAAAGCACTTAAAATAAATGAAATTAACATTAAGAAAGCCTTTAATGTACATTTTATTTGCATTTAAATCTAATGGATGCTTCTTAAAAGTGTATTGTTTGCATCCATTACTCATGCTATTCCGTCGTTTACTGCAACATAAAGGACTAAAAGACATTATTCGGAAGATATTAAGGCATGATTTATGAGACGTTTAAGCGCATTTAATGATGTTCAAAAGGCAAGACAGCGTCGTCATGGGTAATTTTTGGTCATTCAAGATTGACAAATAACAAAACTGCACTAAACGAAACCATGAAATAATCATTTGCCGAAACACAAAAGATGTGTTCTCTTTATATTAACTGTCGACATTAACAACTGGAATGGTTTTTATTAGTTTTAAATAAAAGGATTTGATAGGGTGCTTTTGATAAAAAATTATCTGGCAATATAACTGCAATTTTTCAAAGCTAGACGTTCTATCTGGCACTGAATCATACTAGAATCAAGAAAAATAAAACTTTGTACTTATCTTTTATATTGTTTCTTAAATTTTTTTATTTTGTGTAATTACAGTATTATATTTCCATTCCTTCTTATAATAATAATATAAATATAATTTTCTTTTCTTTCAATTTCACTAATTATATATGCGATTGATTGTAAATAAATAGTAGTTGTTGAAAGTTAAACATAAATTAACACGCATGAAAAACATGATGTATGTGTGGCATTTAGCTGGAGAAAAATTATTTTACTCAGTAAAGGATTTTAATATGAAAGAAAACTGATGAATCTACAATTAATCAATAAATTTTTACACTTCAGAAACACAGCTATAAAAAATCGCATCAAAAACTGAAAATTTATATTGATAATTTTTTGTGCCCCAAAAATATCAAAAATAGTAATACAATTTATTTAAATACAAGATGTTTTAAGTATTTGCCTTATCATATATATAAGGTCATATATATTATAAAATTCTTTGTATATAAGTACCATACATTATTTTGTAATTATTTTAGACTAGTACTTTTTACTTTAATAGATTATTGCTGTTGTTAATACAAAATAAATACTTTATAGTAAATATTAAACTGCTATTAAATAATTCATGCAAGTTCTTTCAAAACTAAAAACAAATGTATATTTTAAATGAGTTTAATACTATCACAATTTATTGTAATTAAATACAGTATTCAAAATATATAAGCAATGATATAATTTTGTTTGAAGTATTTTGAAATAATTTTGTAAATTTTTATCTTGTAAAATAGTGTTTGTTTTTATAGATAAGAAGAAACCAATTTAAATTATAGAGATATGATTTCCTTCCATAGATTATGAAATAATTGTATTTAATCTGAAACATGTCTTGCTGATATTTTTATGTACAATTAATCACCATCAGACTTGGAATACTTCACTGGTCTGTGAATTAACTGATTCGTCTTCAAAAATAATTAATTTATTATATGGATTCATTAGTGTCTATTTTATTGAATTAATTACAATATTGAAATGACCAAATCAGTAGATAACAAGACAACTTGCAATGTGCAACAATACATAGAGTTATTATGATATAAAAATATAATAATTTCCTAAGGAATTTTGTTATATTATTTACAAGATTTTTAGCCACTTACTTGTTTAAATTCTTGAAATTTTGAATTGAAAACTTAGCATTACTTATTAATTAACTTTTATTATATTTTACTAATTTTGTTCGCGTTATCTAATTTTAATCTATTTGATTTGTAGCATTTCGTTAAATGCTTTGTTTGAAGTTCTGCTTTACACTGAAGTGACAAAAGTCATGGGATAGCAATATGCAAATTTTCAGATGGCAGTAGCATCGCGTAGAACAGGCATAAATGCGCAGTGCTTTTGCAGAGCTTTCATTTCTGTTCAAGTTATTCATGTGAAGAGGTTTTGAATGAAACCGCACGACGGGAATTAACAGACTTTGAACGCGGAATGTTAGTTGGATGAATGCCATTTCGGAAATCGTTAATTCAACATTCCCAGATCCACTGTGTCAAGAGTGTGCCGAGAGTATGAAATTTCAGGCATAACATCCCACCATGGAAGCGCAGTGGTCGACCGCCTGCACTTAACGACCGAGACCGGCGACGTCTGCAAAGAGTCGTAAATTCTAACAGACAAGCAACACTGCGTCAAATAACCACAGAAATCAATGGGGACGTACAAGGGACTTGTCTGTTAGAACTGTGCGGAGAAATCCTTCTATTCCAAGAAGACCGACTCTGCCTTTACTGACAGAACGAATCGCTTGCAGCGACTAAATATTTGGTCCCTAGATGA
The DNA here is from genome assembly GCA_021605095.1 of Caerostris extrusa. Classification (NCBI taxonomy): domain Eukaryota; kingdom Metazoa; phylum Arthropoda; class Arachnida; order Araneae; family Araneidae; genus Caerostris; species Caerostris extrusa. The sequence continues at coordinate 44,035 of BPLR01016354.1, read as the reverse complement.
TTGGCCTGGTCCGATGAGTCACGATTTCAGTTGGTAAGAGCTGATGGTAGGGTTCGAGTGTGGCGCAGACCCCACGAAATGGACCCAAACTGTCAGCAAGGCACTGTTCAAATGGTGGTGTCTCCGCTGTTTTTTCATGGCATGCATTTATGGGACATCATCGAGAGGTCTGTTCGTGCCCAAAATCCAGCACCATCAACGCTTTCACAATTATGGACGTCTATCGAGACAGCATGGCTCAATATTCCTGCAGAAGACTTCCAACGACTTGTTGAGTCCATGCCACGTCGAATGCACTGCCGGGCGAAAAGGCCGACACGATATTAAGAGGTATCCCATGACTTTTGTCACTTCAGTGTATTTTGATAGATGTGATTTCCTTCCAATTTGGTACATAAAAGAAAGGATAAATGTAATAAATGAATCATAATAACTCCTTTTAAATTATTAGAAATCAGAGGAATCTAAAAATAAATGTGTTGTCGTTATACACTAATCTTAGATACGTCCTTCCCAATATCTGTTCTTTAAATAATATTATTAAGATTCTTAACATTTTAATCGAATAAAATAAAAAATAAATTACGGCCAACTTCAAATGATGGCTGATGAATTATTTATCAGTTAACTGAAATTATGAAAAATATTAATCAATAGTGAAGAAAATGTTTTAACAATTGAAAAATTAATCAGTAGTAAAGAAAATTTTTTAACAATGAATTGAAAATTTAATCAATAGTAAAGGAAATTTTTTAACAATGAATTGAAAAATTATTCAATAAAGAAATTTTTAATAATGAATTTTTATGAAGAGTGAAGAAAAATGTTTAACAATGAATTGAAAAATTAATTAATAGGAAAAAAATTTTTTTAACAATGAATTTGAAAAATTAATCTATAGTAAAGAGAATTTTTTAACAATGAATCGAAAATTAATCAATAGTAAAAAAAAAAACAATTGAAAAATTAATCAATAGTAAAGAAATTTTTTAACAATGAATTGAAAAATTAATCAATGTTATCCCCAGAGAGCATTTATTGCATCTTTTACACTCTCTTAAAAATTAGAGACTTGGGAATCAATCGTAAAAAATGATCTTATTAAAGCCAGATAGTTGATAGATGTTTTTGAATAGAAATCCATTGTCCGAAAACGACTCTCTCTGTAAAAACAGACAATGTGTTATTAAAATTCTTGTAGAACAAAAGGAATGGAAGATCACACCTTTTCGTCTTAATTAATCTAATTAGATCTCCAATACATTATCTCTGCATTTATCCACTTTCAGTTATTCATTCAAAAGAAATATCACTATTGTTATGATTCTTGGTGTGCGGAGCAAGTGCATTTCTTAAAAAATAGATATTTATGCACCAGTAGCAATGAATAATGAGTTTTCCAACTCTGCATTCATCTATCTCCGTCTTTATTGATCTTTTTCTGTTTCAGTATCTAAACCACTATGCTCCTACGTGCGAGAAATGACATAGATGAAAATCTTCACACTTATTTACATTTGGGATAGAAATACATTTACTCTAGTGTGTTTTCTTGAATTTGTTTTCAAGATACAAATGTAATTTCATTTGAAATTTATGATCACTTCAGAAATTTTGTTACAAGGTTTATAATACATCGTAGAAATGCAAATAGGAATTGCAGCTGTATGTGGTAGGTTTAAACACAAAAGACACAGGCCTATTTTTGTTTCGTTTTATGTATATCATATATAATTTCTAAACGTGTGTTGAATTTATGGATGTCATATTTTTTTTTAAATAATTTATCATTCAATATTTAACAAATGGTAAATAAAATTTTAGTAATTTTATTTTAAAATCTCCTGTCTCGAAATCTTTCAATGGCAAACGACCTGGGGCCCACCACGTGGCTGTTCCGCTTATGAAGTAGAAGAATATTTTAAATATTTTAAAAATTTATGAATAATTTTTATATTTAAAAGTCAGCTATAATTTTGTTTTCTATTTCTAACATAAGGCAACACAGATTTCTCGGACCTCTTGATGCTCAAATTATTCATAGTGCATTAGGACTTTCTGGATCACTTTATTTAAAATTAGGATTCATCAATTTTGTAAAATGTAATAGATTTGTGATTATTCTTTAAAATTTTGTGTTCTAAATTAACAATTAATTTTCTTTGTGAGTATATAAAACAAATAAAGAAATTATATGCTCAAAAACTTTTTCAGTTAATTGAATAATTTATTCTTAAAGTATGCGAAGAATTATTGAAAAGTGTATGTATTAAGTAATTCATATAATTAACTGAAAACTCCATCTGTTGTAGTTTCAGTTTTGGTTAATTATATTAATTGAGTCTTTTGCATACTTATTCATGTTTTTAAAAAAGACAAATAATGGTTTTAGATTAATTTGAAGATATAAATGAAAAACGTTTATTTACTTTAGTTTCATAATTTATTGTTAACGTGTTCCTTAAAAGAGAAGAGAATCTTCTGAAATTTATTTCACCGTTTAATTTTATCTTTTATGATTTTAAAAATATTACCAAGTGAAAACACAACCATAACGCAGTTTAGACATATCTAAGGCAATTTACCCTTTTTGGTGTTATTTATTCTTGGAAGTAACAAGCCGCACTATTTAATACTTCAGAAGTGTTCCTTAAATGTAGATATAATTAAATATTTCAGTTCCAGAAAAATTTTCACGAGTGTGTTTTTGTCCTTAATGTAAAAGTGTGTCACGAGATAACAACATAAAAACCACTAAAAGTGCTGAATAATATCAGATTAGAGTATTTAAGACCATTTTTCGTATGAAAAAAGATCTTAAAATTAAATAATTGCCCTCTTTTGCGTCAGCAGTTGTTAGAGAAAACACACACTCTGCCAATCAACTCACATGCTTTCTGTAGATTTTTTTTAAGCGAGAAAGTTTTATTTCCTCAAACATAACCTTGAAAAAGCATACCTCTGAGGATCTACGTCAGAGAATGTCCTTCTAATTATATTTTTATGTCATCTTGAAGAGTTTTAATGATCTTAATTTGTAAATCTGATACCAAATATTAATTTAAAAACTCTTCTCTTCTTTGTATCTTTTTATATCAAATCGTATATCTTTTCAGGAATTAAACTTTTTTAATATCTAATAGATAATATCTAGAACATTAATGTATCCAATTTCGTCATCAATTAAAGTAAACTTGTTTGAATATCCATGGCTAAATATGTATTAATTATTTTAATAACAATACAATTAAAAGTTTTAATTCTTTGAATATTCTGTGCCAGTTTTAGATAACAACTTAAAAATTAATTCTATTTCTTAGAATTTAAGAAAAAAAAAGGTAAGAAAATGAATCTAGGAGCCGTTAAAGAAAGAAAAGTTTTTATCGACTTTTTGAAAGTTTGAATTCTTGTCAGTTTTATGACACTTACAAAATCCAAGAAGAAAACAGGTAGAATATCATTACGATAACAACGGTAACGGTGTGGTTTTTTATGCAAATTTGCAAAGTTAGATTCTTTGAAACTCTAATAGCGATTTGAATCTTCTTAAAACTCTTTTAAGGATCTTAATTTTTCTTACTCTCTCTAAAGACGATTTTTAATCAAAATTTGCATGCACATTAGCAATTTGTGCAACAATTATTGAGTGAATATTTTCAAGGCAAGGATATAACTTAAAATGGTAAGCTACTTGAAAGTATTTGGACTTCTATTTTTAGTATGTCAGCATTACTTTTCATTATAAAATTTAAAAAAAAAGCTTTTATCTTATATTAAATAATACAGCATGCATTTTCGGAATCAGATGTTTATGCCTAGTTATGTCAAATAGGCATAGGTTTGTTTTAAAAAAACTATTTTTATGTTCTCTTTCTCAAAATCCTTAGGTCACCATTAACTGCAACAATAATTTTCAAATATAACTAATTTTCAGTTAATAAATTACAATATAAATAATTCTCTACTTTGTTAATATAAATAATATAAAAGATACAACATATAATATAAAGATACAAAAAGAAAATTATATATATTATTTCAAATGTCCGCCCCAATTCTCTTTTCATAATAAATATTTGTGGAATTGCCTTATCTATTTCAAAATTCATCACCATGCATGTTAAGTGATTAAATTAATTAACTTCTGTTTGATGTAATGTAATTAATGATGTGGACGCTTTTTGACAGCCCTTCGAGATTCGATACATTTTAGTATGTATGACAATTAATTATTTTAACAACAAAAGCATATTTGTTCGCGCCTTTTATCTTAAGATCTTTAAATGAATTACTCCTGTCACATTGTGTTCATTTCAGGTAATAAAACTCAACTAATATTTCATTTACTTAATTGCATTATAATTGGAAAGGGTTTCAAGAGTTAATAATTGCGTTATTAGTAATTGTTTACTTAGTCATTCAAAGAATATATGAATTGTGAATAGATTTTTTTTTACAATTAGTAGCTGTTACTCTTTTTCCCTTTAGTATAATAGCTAAACTATTCATTTCATTTGTAATGAATTTCATTGCTATTCATTTCAATGAATTTCATTTATTAGAAAATATACATCTTCAAAGAGATGTTTTGTTTCAAGAAAAGATGCTCTCAAATTAGGAATACTTAGTTTTTCAAGGAAAATGGTGTTTAAATTCTCAAAAAAAATTTCCTTTAGTTTCTGAAATTAAAATTTTATTCATATTTTTATCATTTTTCATTAAGAATTTTGATTTTGGATTCATGTATTATTATATATAAGATCATGTAATTTATTTTTTTTTCACATCGGTGAACTTTTATGTCCGTAAGGTATGGCACAAATAGTCCGCGGATGGGGATTATGGGGAAGAACATTGCCTTCCAGGAAGTTATTTAAAGATGAATACCACACATTTGTATGCCATGTGGGAGGAAACCAGCAAACTTCCACCGGTCAGTCTACTTGTGAATGCGAGAACGCATTACACACGCTATGATCGAGTCTGCTTGTTTCTAGAAACGAACTTTCTAGCGTATTCGAATCTGAGGCCGCCTGCATGCTCGTACTTTATCACTGGAATACAAGAATGACAAGCTAATGAATTGCCAACAAAATTTTATCATTACAAATTATCTCAAATAAAATTAGTTTTAAATATCGGTAAAGAATAAATTATTACAATGAAAATTATCTTTTTTTAGCACAAGTACATTTTATTCTTTCTCTCAGTTTCAGTCTTAAATTTGTTATCCATGGGTTTCGTTGTTTACGAGAGATGTAGATTATGAAATACAATTCAATGGTTTTCTTTTTTAGAATGGGTGAAATATTGTGCTATCTTTTGTCGATTAACTTGTATCAACCTCCACCAAAAACATTTTATTTTTTTTTTTTTTTATATTCAATTAATTGTTAATTGAATATATGACTGACTAGTTGTTGTTGTTGTTATTATCGTGTCCATGGATTTAAAATATAATTATCAATGTTAGATCAAGTCAAAAGTCTTCTCGATAGCGGCCGTAAGCAATGGCGCCGCTTCACTATACAGGACTTCTCTTAAGTTGGCCTCGATTGGCACCATACCCAATTGCAAAACATGGGCACTCTCGAATGTGCTTAGGTGTTAGGAAAGCTTTGCGGCAATTTCTGCTGGGGATGTATTCCCTGGTCTTGTCTGGGAGAATCTTCATCCCTCTGTAATGACTAGTTCTGAGTCTGCTAATAACTGATGTCAGCTTCCTAGGGCAGTTGAAGTCCGTAATTAATGGCTTCTTAAAGTTATGACTGACTAATGTTAATGTAAATAATAACTAACTTTTTGCTTTTGCATAAATATATCAAATTTTTGTATAAACTAAGAGAATATTATTATTTGAAGTACAATGAGTTAATATTACTTTAAACATTTCATATCATTTAAACGTTATTTTTGGCCAATAATTATTTAATTCGTCCCCATAACGAAATTTAATATTTTATGGTGAGATTTGTATTTAAAAAATCGTTATTATAAACTATATTATTAGTTTTTAATACATATGTTTTTGGTAAATTAATAAAAAATAAAAGAAATTTACAAAACCTCTTTTAGAAGTTTTCTGAATTTACTATAAAAATGAACTTAAAAAATGTTTCATTGGTGAATTGTTTTTAAATTAACATGATAAAATAATTACAGTTCTTTTTTAAAAGTTTTTTTTGTCTATATATAACTAACACTGGAATTAATACCATCTTTAAAAGCTGCTTATTATCTAACAAATATTACTAAGCCATATTTACGCCGAATTTGATCAGTTTAATTGCCTAATTTTATCAATTTAATTACCAGAAAAAATTCTCAAGACAATATCCAGATTTAGAAATTGATGAACTTGAACACCAAACAAATTTTATTGGGTTCTATGGTGATACTGTGTGCATCTATGCCAGAGTCATTGTTCAAAAAGAATAACCATAGTCTCAATCTGTGTTAGACTTCTTCGCCTACCTTTATTTGGAACGAACTGTCCAAAAGGTGATATCTAAGGGATTCTCACTCTTATTCCACTTCCTCGAGCCCAATGAGAGACCTTTCTGGCAGCCGAATTTACTGTGTCTATTCCAAGCATAGAAATGGAATCTTAGCCAAGTCATTCATTATAAAATTCGGTATCGGCTATCGAATTTCCAAACATGCTTCCTTCTTTTAAAAGTCCACGCACTATCCACCAACCCTCTCTGGCCTTGTTTTTCACTTTTAAAATGGTAATTTAATATGACTTTTTGTGAATTAGTAATTGATGAACTTTAACACTAAACAGATTGTATTGGATTCTATGATGATACCGTGTGTAGCTGTGCCAGAGTCATCGTTCAAGAAGAATAACCATAGTCTCAATCTGTGTTAGACTTCTTCGCCTACCGTTATTTGGAACGAACTGTCCAAAAGGCAATATCTAAGGGTATCTACTTCTATTTCACTTCCAATCAGAGAACTTTCTGGCAGTCTCATTTACAGTGCCTGTCCCAGGCATAGAAATCGAATCTTAGCCAAGACATTCACCATTCAATTCGGTATCGGCTATCGAGTTTCCAAAAACTCTTCCTTCTTTTGGAAGTCCACGTACTATCCCCAACCCATTCCTGCCCTGTTTTGCTCTTTTAACATGATAATTTGATACGACTTTTTTATGAATCTTGTCATAAATCATAATTTGTTTCCGAAAATCAATTCTTTTAAGTGCTCCATTAATTTTTGCATTTATATTTCACCCTTTTTTTCCCTGGTGCTATTTTCTTCTTGAAATATCTTTTACAGACTCGGACGTCTACTCAGGATTTTCCTATATTTATTAACTTCAATTACTTATGTGCAATGCTTGTATTAGAAATATTTTCTGTGTGAGTTTTTAAAATAATATTTTGTGAAAATGATGTCTTTTAAAAAGCTACACTTATGTCGAAGATAGTAAGAAAAATTGTCATTATTTCTGGTAGTAGATAATTTATTTGTAAAACATAGGATTTTTTTAACTTGGTTTCATAAAATATTAAAAAAATAATTATATAAAATATTTAATTTACTAATTACTGGATTACAAATAAAAGATATATTTGCTAGTTTCTTTATAGAATTCAGAAAAGTAAACAAACAAAAATAAATAAATAAAATTATGTTCTTGAAATTATTTTGCGTTTTTCTTGATTACATTTTTTAAAACAAAAATATTAGAAATTTCAAAATAATTTTTACATCCAATGCAAAACGTGATGCATCTCAGCAACATATTTCAATTTATAATCTTTTTTAGTTTCTCCAATATTTTTCATCGACTTTTGTGTTTAAAGCCGATAAAAATAAATGTGCTTTCCCCTCTCAGTTGTTGAGAAAAAGTTTCAAGTTTTTGCGATATTATTAAATACATTACAAAAAAGGAAACTAGATGTTCAATTTAGGGGATATACTAAAATGTTAAAAAGTACTATATTTTAGAAAATTACTATACTGAAGTACTTTTGGAATTCAATTCAAGGTATTGTAACATTTTCTTTCTCACGAGAGGAGTTTGGGCGTTTCATTCCCAGAAGAGGGAATGTATGTTATTTGAAAAATTTATAATAAACCCTTCACTAAAATTTGACAACATACTATTTTTATTGTGGGTAGTAATATTACATGCAATTAGTATTTGTACTAAGGAGAACAACTTGTCACTCAAATATGATAGCAGATATTCGGTATCATGTAAAAGGAGGAAATTAGCGAATGTCTGTGGGACTTTCACTGGTCGAAACAACTACAGATTGAATATGAACTATACCATGAGTTATTTCATCGTGATTAGTGATAGATCAGGAGCCGAGATGTCTACTCAATGAGAAGTGAGGGAAGACGACAGTCAAACAGTAGAAAATCATGAATCATTAGATGTTGTTTACAGTATAGTTTTGCTTTATTTTTATATTTAAAGGGAAATAAGTTCTTAATTTTCCCTTGTTTTCATACGATTATTGAAATAAAGGAATGATTGTCAATTCCAGTAGCAATTCAACTTAATGAAATCAAGAAGTGAAAAATAAAGAATTTCAAGTATTGGTAACCCACATTTTATTACTTTACTCACGGTATTGGTTTAATTTATGACCTGTACCTGAACATATAATATAAATTAATTCACTTAAAAGTAAAACTTAATCAAATTTGATCCAAAACTATTAGCATAATCTATATTTGGATACAACCCCATGATGTGGACTTAAAAATTTTAGTTCATTCACAATGGTACGTAATTAAATGTTTGCATTTTTTATTTAAGCGATTTAAGACTTTTTCAAATCAATCTATTTTAGGATTGATTTACTTTTGAAGAAGTTTACAAATGACATTTACGCATCCTGACATCAAAGATCATCAAGTATTTTCTTTCTCTATTTGTTCCTCTTCCCTTTAAAAGAAAATGTTGCGAAAAGATTACTTTTTTGCTCAAATTTTTCTTTTTTTCACTGTAAGATTTCGGAATTCCTTTAGAGGGATTATGAACTCCCAAAAAGAAATATTAGGTTCTTTCGCTGGTACTGGAGTTTTAAAAGTTTAATCCGTGTTTTCTTCGTGTATTTTTAATAAAAAGAAGGACGAGCTTTTATAAAATAATTTAAAGGCACCCCAAACATTGAAGTTATTATTTTTATAAGTCTCGCACAGACACTGTTAAATCAATCTTTTTAATTAAATTACTTCCCACTGGTAGCTTTTATGGATTATTTTTAAGTTTGTAATCTTGTTCAGCTGAGTTGTGCAATTTGTCTTCCGAAGTTATTTGAAGTCTCAAGTTTTGCTTTAAAATAAATATGAGAGGCACTGAATTTAAAAAATGCAGAATCTATTAGACGATCCTTTTCAAAAGGTTCTTGTAAAATATTTTCTTCAAATACTAGCTTAATATGATTACTTTTTTTCGCAGTTTTTCGTGCTGAAAATATTGTTATGATCTTAAAATATTTGCTGTATAATTTTACTTTAGAGCATGTTTTTCTATTAATTTTAGAGGTACGACGCTTTTATGTATTTATTCTGATCAAGTGTTTGTGTAATCTTATTTTTCGAATAATTCATGAATGTAAATATCGATCTACTTAAAAAAAAATTAAAGATTCCATCAAACAGAATTAAAAAATGTTAGACATAAACATTGGTTAACATTTACATCGCTTACTCAACTTTTATCTGCTCTGAACTGAAAATGTTAAGAACATTAATTCTCCATTTATACGGGGTTTTTTATAGTTATTTCTTCATATTTGCATTATTTAAACATCACCTTAGCATTTAAATGCGCAAGATAGTTTTCTTTCAGTGTATCTCATCTTCTTGAATTACCTCTGACCTACGAAACTAAGTTTAACAAAAACAAAATTAAGAAAAAACTTTTTTTAAATTACAAAATAAAGCAAATATTTCTAGATATATTTTTCAAATATTTCGGTTTTGAATCTTTTTTTTGCTTAAAGCAACAATAGTGACTTTAATATGCATTTTAAACAATTAATTGCAGATTAATCTATACCTATTATCAAAGATAGGTTTGTTATCCAATAATCGCATCTATTAATTGTTTTGTATCTCAGAAGTATTTTCACCATTAGGTTAATAATATTTTTTTTTTTTTACTCGTATTGCTTATGCTATTCCACGTTTGGCCCATAAATCTGCTACGCCTGTTTTCCACAACATAATGGGAATACTTCTTCTGTAGGTTTTCTCTTTTCTTTTATACCATAACAATTCTGAAAGAACGCCTGCAGAGGCATTACCCGAAATGTTCTCCCCTTTTGGAAGAACATTAAAGTCTACGAATTTAATATACTCATATTGGATGCATATACAAAACTTTCGATAACGCTTGTTGAGTTTTTAACCGAGCTTTTCTCAATGAAAAACTCGCTAACAGGTAGGCATATCAGAGGAACTTAGCTTTAATGAGGTTTATGCACTGTGGTTATCAGATAAGGAAATGATGGCTGAGTGACTAGTTTCGCGTTCGAGTCCCGGCTATTCCATGTATGTTTGTAATGGTTTTGGAATCCACCTTAAACGTAGGTCTCGCTCTAATGTGACTGATAGAGCGTTTAGCGTAGGCAGACAACCCTACCCCGTAAAAAGAAAACACCTCTTGTTTCAGAATCTGCTAGTAGGCCGATGGCCATGGTCCAACATAGACTGTAATGCCAGGGAATTAGTTGATTATCAGATAAAGTTCTATCTATTTATTTTGGATGAAAATGATTACTTATTAGATCTTTCATTTTTATCTCATTTTCTTAGTTTTTCTTAATCATTACGCATGTTATTCAACTAATTTTTTCTAATACAATAATTATGTATGAAAGAATTGACATAATTTTACTATAATACGTAAAGGGCGTATATGTATATTGTATTTTTGAATTAACCTATTTTTTTTTCTTTTCCAGATGTGAACGAGTGCATTCTAAAGAATGGCGGCTGTCACCATCACTGCTGTAATACTTTGGGAAGTTTTTACTGTCGCTGTAACCCTGGATATCAGTTGAACCCAGATGGTAGAACATGTTCTGGTAAGTTCGAACATTTATCGATCTAACTTAATTCAAAAATATTTTATTAATATTCTTTTTCTTTCGCTTATTAATGTTTTAAAACCATCAGTATAATTTAAAATTCCGAATTTTCAAGTTCTCAAGTAATCAAATTTCTAAAGAAATTAATATGCAACAAGATTTCTTTGAGATAAAATTACATTTCGTCCATGGAGCTTTTTTTTTTTAATAAAGAGTGCGTCAATAATTTTTAGATGTTTTAAAATTCAATTGAACATCAATTAAATCGAATCGGTGTATGAGTCATTATATATGATTCTTTCTCCGAAAAGAACTCCTTCCGTTAAATAACCAAAACTAACTGAGTTGTTTCCAAATACTTCAGAAATATGAGCGTTATATTAGTCAGAAAATAAGTCTTAGTATAAAACAGTAGTCTTTGTCTTAGTACTTAGTCTTAGTATAAAACGGAGAGAATTTTCGGATTTCATACATATGTGAACCAATACCTCCTCTTTCATTAACGTGAACACATCTCATAACATTTCGTCTCAGATATGAATAATGTGAGATTGTTAAATTATTATCATTATTATTATTATTGATATTATAAAAAAATTATAAATATATATTCAGTTTTGAAATTCAATAAGCATGTACAGAACTGAGGGTTCTGTGAGGAATAATAACTTTAATGTACATATATATCAAGGTTTTACCAACAAAAACGCATGATGAAACCACTAGATTTTTAATAAAATATTTAAATATTTCATAAGTATTATTAAAATACTTGTTATTAATTTCTAATAATACTGAATAATTATGTCTTAGAAAGCAAATATATATATATATATATATATATATATATATTTGACTTAAATACTACAGATTAGTTTTTGGTTATTTGTTTGAAATTAATTATTTTCTATATTTAATAAAAAAGTTTAACGAATTGTAAAACAAACTAGAGAGTAAAATTTATTTCCTTTTGATGAATAGTTTTATGTTGTTAAGTAACTCGTGCGGATTATTTAAAGTACATTTCTATCTGAATTAATTAAAGTTTTAATTGTTTCTAACATTATTTCATGGTAAATTTAAGTACAATCGAAAACAATTGAAAATATTTTTGAAAAGTCTAAGTTTAAAAACTCTTTGGCATTCAATTTACATTGCTCTATAAATCATAAATATTCAGTACTCAGTCTAGTATTCAGTTTAGTTTTCTACTTCACATTTGCTGTGGAATCTTTAAAGATAAGATTATAGGCTCTATTAGATAAAATAAACTACTTGTTTTTGTCTTATCAAACTCTATTAGTGAAAAGATATATTCTTAAAAAGAATTACAGGATTGAAGTAAAAATATGATTCTTTAAATGATGTTTTTCACGGTAACTAAACAACCGCGGAATTCAAAGCCACTTTTGATTGCGTTTAGAAATTGAATGATAAAATTTCTTTAAGTACAATCGGAAATAAATGAAAATATTTGAAAAGACGAAGTTTAAAAACTCTGACATTCGATAGGCATTGCTTTATAAATCATAAATATACAGTATTCAATCTTTTCAACGTTATTTTAATGAACAAAATTAATTACAATTATGTTTAGTTTACTTCACATTTTAAGGAATCTTTAAAAGATAACATTACAGGCTCTATTAGATAAAATAAACTATTTGTTTTTGTCTTATCAAACTCTATTAGTGAAAGGATATTTTGAAAAGATATTCTTAAAAAGAATTACAGGATTGAAGTAAAAATCTGATTCTTTAGATATTGATATTTTTCACGGTAATTAAACAACAGCGGAATTCAAAGCCACTTTTGATTGCGTTTAGAAATTGAATGATAAATTTCTTTTGTCCACGTACCCCATGGGACATGTTTTCATGTTCTTTATTTTTTCCCAGCGAAAAAACTTTTTCTCAAATTGCCTGTTAGACGGGGGAATTCTTTCATCTTTCCTCCTTTATGATACAGCTTTGAATGCCCTTTGTGATTTGTAGGAAATACGAGAAAAAGAATTGAATGATGTTTCGAAGATATTCTGAAATGTGCTTTTACTCTTTTCCATTTCTCGATGGCGGTTCGAAGAGGGAAGGATTAGATATTTTCTTCCTTTCAACTACGAAAACAACGCAAGCTGTTTCCTCCTGCCATGTTTTTTATTTTCAAAAATCATTCATATTTATTTTCCGGTCGATGCTGAAGAATGGGGCCTCCGTGTATGCTCAGTTAAACAAACTATTCTTCTTATGATCCAAATATTTTTTTCTTTCTTTCAGTTTGAAAAATGTCTCTTTCATCATGCTTTTAAGTATCATGGCATATTATATTGAAGCTTTTTGGAGACACTGGTTGATGTGATTAATTTCTTTTTGATCTGAGTTTGACTTAGGAATTCATTATTTTAAAATTAGAGAAGATAGCAGAGTAAATACTTAATATTTTGTTTACTATATAATATTTTATTAACAGCATTTAATATTTTATTAACAACATTTAATTCTATTTTAAGCATAGATTGTTGTAATTTTTACATATATTGTTGACATATTCATTATTATTTATTTTTTAATACTTACTTCAGCAATTCAAAAGCTAAAAGAGTATAATTTTAAATGAAATTTCAATATATATTTACTATTCACGACTTCAGATAAAACATTTTAGCATAATACTTGTATAGTGTAATCGTGCGATTATTTTAATAATGTGCAATGTAGAATCTTTAGATAATGTGCAGTTTTGAATTTTTAGTAATGTGCAATTTTGAATATTTATATTATGGACAGTTTAAATTAACTAATAGGAATTTAGTAATGTTAAACTGTGTTTAATTTTCGTTATGAAATAATAGACTTTAACATGTGTTTAAAATATTCGTATAATTGATCATTATAAGTTAGGAATGTATTCTGATAAAATTTAATGTAAAAATAGGTAAGGAATAACTTTTTTTTAATTAATTAATGCACTTACAAAGCCATATTGTTCTGATTATTTTATCATCCTTTTCTTCTACGAGTTACCAGCAGAATAATATGATGATAATTTGATTGAATAAGCTTGTTGTAAACTGTTCTATATGATTGAAAATAATAATAGATATTAATAGCATATTATTCTGGCGGAAAGCTCTCTCTGGTTTTATTTTTAAGTAGAAAAAAGAGAAACAAGACAAATATTTAAATTAAAATTTTAAATGTTACTAAAGGCTTGTATAATTAAAAAACCCTGTCTAGTATGTCATATGCAAACATATGTAAAAATGTTATTATATTTTTTTCAAATAGGAATAAATAATTTTTGTGCCTTAAATATATGTAATGACAAAAATCAAAGTCTGATGCAATGGTTTTCAAAGAAGGAATAAACCCTTTTTAGTATCTTTTACATTCTCTACATGTGATTAACTATAACTAATGAAAGTTAATTACATTACACTTCATTTAAGTGTTTCATTTTATTTCACAAAAATTAATATATTTTGTCTCTGAAAAATATAGACTATTTTCTGTAGCTTTCTACGACAATTCAGTAGTTTCAGTAGTTTTCTGCGATGATTTTTAATCATTTCAAAATATAATAGTGTGAAATGACTCTATTTTCGAAAGTCCACCCTGTTTTAAAAATTCTGATGAATAGTTGAAGAAATTAGTCATTGAATCAATTTCTGCATAAATAATGATTTATTGTGTACTATAAATAAATATAATATTTATTTATTTTGTAAAATAAATAAATAAATATAATATTTTTATTATTTATTTTTAACTTTTAATAAAAAATAATTTCTGAAGCCAATGATGAGTTGTTTTTTCAGTATAAATTGACGTAATTCTTTTGAAATAAAATTTTACTTAGGACATTTAGATTATTTGACTCAAACTACAAAATTACACAAATAATTCTTATATAATAAATAAAAAAATAATAATAAAATGAATAAACCAAAATAAAAATAAAATAAAATAATAATAAATAAAAATAATGTTTTCTCAGGGACGCCTCTAAATAAACTTTACATTTTCTTATTGATTTATGGCTCGTATGATAAATTCAGCTGAAAACTTTGTCAATAAAATAACAATACATAATGTTGGAAAATTATATTTCATTCAATGCCAACATAATGCTTTGCTGAAGAAATGTATTAAGTTTTCTTTTCATAGGTATGAAGTGCTGAAAGCTTCTATTCATATTTTCCACTGATAAAAATGTTTTAATGGAAGGCGTTTTGAAAAGTAAATAAAACTCTTTGATATAATTTTGCTTTCAATCTATAGATATCGACGAATGTGCAATACATAATGGTGGATGTCAAAGCAAATGCATGAATTATGATGGAGGCTATTCCTGCGAATGTTTGCCTGGCCAACGTCTTCACACAGATGGAAGAACATGTATTGGTAAGTAAAAGGTTAAAACATCTTTTGTCATACTTTTTTTCTCTAATACTTTTCGGTATTATTTCTTTTTCCAATGTCATGTTCTCATGCATAGGATTTAATATTCGTTCATACAAAATTTAAGCTTCTTTTATTTTCCTTCTCACATGCTGATTCCGAGTCCAGCTTTTATTGTGCTACTCATTCCATTACCCTCTCTGAAACGAAGCTTTTAAGTCATAAAAAGAAAAATCGATTCACCCCAGACTCTTCTTTCTTGATATCCAACATGGGGAAATCTCTCAGAGTAAAATAATAAAAAGAAAAAAGGACAGAAAGGCCTTGTCGTTTCGTTTTCCGCATGATACGTACACCATTTGTACGGTAGTAGTTCGATACGAGTAGTATATTTCTTTTGGTCTTTTGTAAATCTCTTGCATTAGTCATGTCCTTTAGGTTCGCTTACGTTTATTCACAATTGTTTCCTTTTATTCAGCAAGGTCGTACTTATTGAGTATGTTGTTAGACGTTCCCTCCGTCAATCAATGATCTCAATTGATCCGGAGTCAGAATTTTTATTCAATTACGTTTCTCTGTAACTTTAGCAGAACATGAAGAGTAATGGACCGTGGCAACTTTGAATGAGAAAATAAAATAAAGCAAATTGGTGAATAAATTCCGAGAAATAGTTTTCTATCTTTGAAAAAGAATGGAATTCTTGACCATTAAAAGGTCATATTTTCTTAGTTATAAAAAGACTAGAGCTGTTATTGATCTAGGTATTTTTTTTCTGGCAGATTTTTTTAATAGCAATACTAGAATTCAATTAGCAATGCTAGATTATTCCTTACATTAATTAACCTAACTTCTTAAGATAAATTTAATCAAAAATACAATCAAAATAAAATAAAATATTTGTAAGAAAATGTAATTCTTGAATTAATTTCATCTATTATTTCAATATATGTTTTATTTAAATATTACATTGTCATTACTGTATTACTAAGAATTAAATACATATTTGTATAGTAAATAGCAAAGAAATCTGATTACATACTAGATTTTACTAAACGCAGCAATTGTTTAAAACATAAATAATTTATGTTCAAAGCTTCAGACAATCATTAATATTATGTCATATTTTGTTAGAATCAACAAAGATTGTTCTTAACGAATTCTTATAAAAGAGAATTATCAAATAAGTTCTTATATAAAAAAACACTTTCTTAGCAAAAATTTTGATACTGAGTTGTAAAATTTACTTTTTTATTAGAACTAATGAAATAAACTAAAATGAATACTTTAAATCAACAAAAATAAAGGCACCAGACTTATGCAAATTGTTAAAAACAATGACCAACATAACAATAAAATTACAATGTAACAAAATATTTAGATAAATAGTTTAAGTGTTAAATAAATTTCCAAAATGCTTTCTTGTGAATTAAATGCTTAAGAACATTCATAAAAAATGTTAGTGTTAAACATTCCTTTTACTTAAAAAAAAAAAAAAAAAAAGAAAAAGAAAACAGAAATAACAAGACGTAAAAAACGAATTTTTAGTATGATTTTTTAAATTAGCTAAATGACGAAGCAAAAATTTAAAAGCTGTCTAAAGTCATAAATGTTATCATCATGCTATAAATCATCATTATAATGCTATTTAAAGTCATTAAATTTAAGAATAATTGCTTATTAATTTGTGAAGGAGGCGAATCAACCGAAAAGAAATATTAAAGTTTTTCTAAAGAAGCAACGAACATGTATCCTTTGAAGGAATTTTCATTATTCATTTTTAATAAAGTTGAGGAATTTTTCATGACAATTTTTTCAGTAAAAATTACAAATGTATAATTCTTTATGTATTCGGTATTTTATTGCAAATAATTTGCAACAGAAATTGTTAATATATAAGCATCGAAAACAATTGCAACATTCCTTTTCTGACCAATTACCAACCATGTAATTTGGGAATCGCGAGATAGTAAAAGTAATTTGAAAATAACTATGGTTTTTGAAAATAACATATTAATCTAGAATAGGAATTATTTTCTTTCTTTTAAAAATCTGTAGAGTTGACAACTTCTTAAAGAATGTCATCTGTTTAAAATTAAAAAAATGTTTTGACATATTTCATCTACACTGACTGTCTTGGAAGTTTGTTCTACTAAAAATTGTTTAGTAATTAGCAATTAATTTCTTGTTAGCATGTACAAAAGTATAATTAAATTTATCATTCAAATTCTTAACAATATTTCATTTATCCTATACCACAGAAGGGTAATCTGTAGTGCGATGGCAATCTTATACAATGGGTTATTTAATGAGTTTTGAAAGCAGTTCTAATTATGATCTGTATTTTTAATTAATAATTTTTACAATTAGTACTCAACTGAATCAAAACATTAATGAACTCTACTCCGATTAATAACGTATCAGTATTGACAGTCTTAAGGTTTAGCTCACGATAATAAAACGGGCACCAATAGATTATTTAGACGTAGTAGTACTATACTAGTAATGCTATTTTTTAGAATTATATGTAACTAAAAATCATTTTTGTTTATTATGTCATGACGACGAAAAGTCAATATGGGACAGACCATAATCGATAAAGTCAAGTCACTTTTCTTGCCCCAGTAAGTTTCAAATCACCTCTCATGATTTCAAGAAACATTTCTTTATAGGTCATCTCGCTTGAAAGCTATTCTCTATTGAAAAATAATTCTATTGATATATTATATAATATACGTTCCTCATGAAGGGGGATCAACTTCTAAAATTTTGAAATATTCTGATATTTTATATTATATTATATCTGGGAATAAAAAATCATATATTGATTTCAAATTTTATGCACAAATATATTGATATTTTATTCACACATCTTTTAGAAATATTTTTACTCCTCAAAATTTCTAGAGATTAAAACACCAGCAATAATTTTTAGAATAATGTAGTATTTGGTAATTGAGAAAGAACGGGCATACAGTTATATTAAAAATATAGGACGGTATGAATTAACATGATATAATATAAAATATAGGACGGTATATAAACTTTTTGCATTTAGTACATTTCCTTCCTCCTCAAGAAAGGAAGAACACGTTAATAACATATAGGGTTTTCCTGTACATGAATGCAAGCTTGAATGCCTGTGGAAGACTGTGGTAAAGAACTTCTCTTCGTATATTACACCATGTTTCAGTCAGATGATTTTCCAAGCCTGTTAAATTTTCTGATGGATTCTAAAAACGATGAAGCTTTTGGTCTTTCATGGCCGAGACATTTTCAATAGTCAAATGGTCTTGAGAACGGTTCGCCCATTATAATATGTCTACATTAGCAGCTTGTATACACTGAAAAGAAACACTCGCAGTATGTGCTCTTGCATTATCATTTTGGAATATTGTGCTTTTGTTGTGGAAGAATGGTAAAGCCCCTGGTTGTAAAATGTTGATAACATATTACTAGGCTGTTAAATATATTGTTACATGACAATAACCAGTTTTGACTTCGATGTAAAGCTTTTTGTCCTTCCACTTTATCAATCGAGGTGTTGGGCTATTGTGATTATAACCATTTTGGCGCGTTTCTTTCTTCGAGAGGACGACGTTTCGCTGTCTACCATCATTTTAATGGAGGCAGTAACGGAATTCGTCACATAAAACAACATCCCTCTGTTGTTGAATACTCCAATCTCCTATCTATACACCATTGACGACGGTGTCAAAGATAAACACTGAAGTGGGTGATAACATCGTAATAAAAATTGTAAATTGTAATTGAGGATTATGATTATTATGATCCTGAGGATCTCATTCCGATATCGCTGAGCCGTTAGTGCTACATTCTTGATGATGTGTAGGTCGGTGTGTCCATTGATAGAAATATCAGCCAGCTAATCACTCCGCCTCTGCCAAATCGGACACATTTTGACGTCGCAGACAAAATATGCATATCCCCAACCTCGTAAACATTATAATTTCCTTTAGAACCTCTTCTACTTACGGCTGAAAACGTTGTCGATTATATGGTTATTTCGTAGCGAACTCCCAATATCCCCTAATTGTTTTGAATGGTGTAATTCATCTGTAACTATCTGTTAACATCTGTTAAATCTAAAAGCATCTGTTGAATGTAATGATGTAGTATGATTTATTCCCTTTAGATATGGTCAGCCAATGCAGCATCAATAATGGAGGTTGTCAGCACATATGTGACGATAGTCATGGAAGAGCACGCTGTCGATGCCGTCAAGGGTACCGCCTCAATCTTGACGGACGAACATGCGATGGTAAGTAATAACTTTGACATGAATACAAGAGACATTTTATGTACTGTATTTCATAGATAAGTGCAAATGACTTAAAAATATATAATGAAATTTATTTCACATATTTTAAATAAGTGTTTGCGAATGTGGGTCAATGTGTCAGTACTAAGTAAAATAATCAACAAATAACTTCAGAAAATTTGTATTTTCTAGAAAAGATAAATTAGTGTACATGTTTTTTAAGAAAAAAAAATTATAGTTTTTACAAACTTTACTGTAGTTTACATAAATGTTTATTATATTTTAATTGAAAACATTTGTTGCCACATGGATAAATAGTTCCACGTGCATAATATGTAAAAAGGAAAAAATGAAGTGTAAGCTGGCACCAGAGGATATAAGCATCCTCGTCTGCGACTGCGTGAGCTGGCTGGAATGAGAAAGAAATGTAACCATGGCAGAGTGCTTTTGGTTTTCGAATAAAAAAGAGTTGAGATTTTTACAGTCCACTGAGAGTATGTGTTTTTATTTCGAGACCATTAATAATATTTGAATTTAAATTAACAATTTCGCGTTGCTTAAAAGAAGTATTTTATTGCTTAAAAATATTCTTTATTTATCATTGTAATTTCTCCTGAAAATCAATTTGTTGTACCACAATCATCTAAACTTCAGCTGAAAATAATTTTTTATATGGATAAAAAATTAAATATCTAACTTTTTCCTGATCCAAGATATAGTACAATAAGAAAATCGGTTTACTGTAAATCGGTTTACTAAAGCATTTCACGCCTGTGTTGTTAAATTTAAAGTCATTTTAAAAATCTTTTTTTTTTTTCCCAAAGTGTAAAAGACGTCAAATAATTTTATTCATTAATCTTTGCTGTACGAAGATTTTACATTCACAACTATTCATAGTTTAAAAATATATACAGTACAGTTAACGATGATTTTCTACACAATGAGGAATTCTAAGTGTTTGATGTCATGTGCTAAAGTGATGATAAAATATGATTGTTGATGAATGAGGTAGGAAAAAATTGCAAAATCTTGGCACGTATACCATCTTTATTTAAAAGAAAGCGTTAAGAATGCAAGGTCAATGGTTTATTCAACAAAGAACTACACATGTTTCAATGAATTATTCCTAGAAGAAAATGTTCTTTTTTATAACAGTTTATAAAATAAAAAAAGCAAATTTAATCTTTTATGCTAAAATATTTATTGACAATTGATGAAACTTTTATTTAAAAGGACAAGAATATTTTGGTTATTTTTGCATTTTTTGAAAAACATCTAATTATGTAAAAATATAAACAAATTAATTTTATCAATACTTTTTGTATGTGTATTTGCAATAGTTAGCGAATAAATATTTTTTTCTTAGTAAATTCTTTTGTATTGTACATTTATATAATATTAACACTATAAAAAAGTTCTCTTTAAACTAAACCTCTTAAAAACTAAAATTTAAAAATAATTTTTTGCTGATTTTTTTTTTTTTTTAAGTAAGTTAGCAGTACTTAATACATTTTTCCTTTAAATAAAAAGTCAGAGGGATTGAAAAGAATAAATGTCAAATACATTTTGTTTGTTTTAAAATGCTGGCACTTTGACCTAAGTATCATTCGCTATTGAAATGTCAAAAAAGTAGTAAATTCAGCGTTATCCACGGTGCTCTACGAACTGCCTGCAACTCTATACCCATGTTTTACCATATGAAGTTGGAAAGATCCACTTTAAACCGTAGTCCCCTATCTAATATGAGGGACATAAGATTGACAACCTTACCCGGTAAAAAGAAAGAAAAACATCTCATATTTTGAAATCTACCAGTAGGCAGACAGCCTTGGCCCACCAAGGGTTGTTGCGCCGATGAAGATGAAAAAAAGTTGGAAAGAATACCCCCAGGAACTGCAGTTAGGGATTTGTACCTTTCTCCGAACCCAAAGAAAATACGTTAAGTATACAAATTTACCATGCCCATCCTCATCATAGATATGAGAACTTTTTTTTTTTTCTCGGTTTCGTTTATCGGGTTTCGAACCTAACTCTTTCAGTTCGAACCCCTGTATGCTATTCCACTAAGCTGTTCCAGTCGTAAAAAAATTAAATATAAATTAAGTACTGTCTTAGAATTAATTCCCAATTTACCATTAAAAACGAGACAATATAATATTTTTTCTTGTAAAGCAATTAATATTTTAATTTAATTTTTCTTGTTAACTAACTTGTTAACTAAACTCAAGTCAAGTATGCTTTAAAACAATGCGCTTCCACTCAACAAAATATTGTCATGCATGAATTAATCCAATCGTAATGAAACATTTTTCATTTCAAGCGTGTTGATCGGGCAGAAAACTTATTGCTTTACAAGAAAAATATTTCATTTTAATGACCTAACTAAAAATAGTTCTCCATGCGTAATTGTTAAACGATTCTCTTTCACGGACAGTTGAATGCAATTATTTTCTACCGTAATTACTGCCACAACTGTCATAAACAACCCGTATTATTTGCTGACTCTGACAATTTATTTTATTAGAAGGAATTTAATTCTTCGTACGCTATTTGATTTTACTCTACCTGAATCTTGATGTTGTGTTTTTATTGACCATCTTAATGTACGTTTGAGTAATTTTTTCCTTTAATTGGTTGTATCTGAAAATAAACAAATTTTATAGCTGAATCGAGATAAACATAAAAGTTAAAAATGCAAAACTTCAATAAAAGGATGCAACGAATTCTTTATTTCATTAAATAATGGGATAAATTTATTTTTCTAAATGTGGAATAGAAGCAATTACCGAAAATGCCAACAATCTCAGAATCATTAAAAGCAACAATAAAATAATATTTTTCTTTTTTCATTTGATAGCATTGTTTTCATAGCATTGTTGAATAATTTGAAATTCGCAGAAATTATTTCGCGTATTTTAATGATAAAAAATAATTCTCTGATGAGTTAAGATTTTATAGCTTGAAATGTTAAAAGAATATAAATTTTGCTAATGGAAAAGTAGAATAAATTTAAATATAACGATATTTTTATGGTGTACGTGAGTAAAAAAGTACACTAAAATATTTTTTAAATTATTGTAAAAAAAATACAATATTAAAAACGTTAAAATAAATATTTTAAAAATTTTTGTTCCAATAATTTTTTAAAAGATAAATTCCTTCGATTTTGTTTTAAAAATCGAGAAAATTTGATAGTGATAATTTTTTTGGCAAACATTTATAAAAATTTTAATTTTAATAAAAATTCTGAAAATTAATATTTTTTATGAATATTAATTGTTTTGTTTTGATAAAACAGAGAATTTTATTTTTAATGTACGATTTAATTCTTTCCATTTCTTTTTTATGGTATCATATTTCGAAAGAAGATTTCGTATAAAAAAAAAAACGCATACAGTTTAACGTTCTCAGAACAAATAATAATTTAAAAATTACGTAGAATCACCTATTTGTTATTTTTTTAGAAAAATTATATTTGCTTGCGATATATTGGTGATTTATTTCAATACTTTCTTTTTTATTACTTATTATGCGTTCAAAAAAACGAAAAAATAAAAATGGTTAAAATATTTACATTAATATTAATGAGCGATTCACAGCTGTGCATTTGAATAATGGTACACTGTATGTTTTGCCATCTTTTCAGCTGCAGATTCCTGTGCTCGTGACAATGGAGGCTGCTCAAAGATGCGACATGGTTTCTGGAAGGACAATGTGCAGCTGCTTAGCCGGATATCAATTAGCAAGAGATGGTAAAAAAACTTGTGTCGGTAAGATATATAGCTTTCTTTTTAATAGTTGCCTTTTTATGCGAATCCAATTAGTATTCTACAGTTTCTTATGTAAAGAAAGGGAGAGATATTAATGTTTGCGGAATGATTTCGACGTTTCATTTTCCCACATTTTCATATCAAATGGAAGAAAATTCAGATAACATCCGCCAATTCCTCCAAGATGAATTAAATTTCCATTGAGTCTATTTATTTCTTTTTAAAACAATAACCACAATGTTCTCTACTAATAAGAATCATTGATTTGTACGCAAGCTTCCAATGAGCCATGAGCCGGATCAGTGCAATTAATGTTTAAAAAATGTTATGGATAAAGGGGTTGTTAATAGGTACAGGTTAATGGAGGTTGTTTCCATATCGGTAAGGGCATTGTTAAAAATATTTGTAAGAATTCATATATTCAAAAAAAATATTAATTTTTAATTAAAATTTGTTAGGTAGTTTAAAAAGTAAAAAACAGACTTTGAGTGATTTCTTTAAATCAATTCCATGCAAATACGAAACAAGTTTTGTTTTGGTTAATGTTTTTCTTAACAGAATTTTCACATATTAGTTATGGATTCACTGCATTTAACAATCTATGAAATAGAAAAGAAATCTGAACACCTTTTTTTTAGAAATTTCAAATGTGTAATATAGTTAATGATGACACAATGCAAAAATTTAAATTTATGCCAGAGATTAAAGTATTGTTATAAAGATGGATGTTAAATAGTAGCACTCTTCTGAAATGCCAACTGTCAATGCTTTCACTCTTAAATAATATCAGAATGATTTTTAATTAGATAGGAGAAAGAAATACCTTTTAAGCAATTACAATATATATTTACAATAATTAAAAATATGCTTCAATCTCATACAAAATGAGCTAAAAGTCTTGAATAATATTTTAATAATTTTTATATGAAAGACAGATGTCATTTGCATTTTATTTTCCATGGTTTTTTTTTGTATAAAACATGGAAAACTAAATGCAAAGATGATGATTATTTCTAACTGACAACACTATGGTATAGTGTTTTCAGTTAGGAATAAAAACATAAAAACTACTGAATATCCAAAGTGCTTGTTGAATTTAGGCCCATCTTATAATTAATTAATTAATTGATTAATTAATATTACAATATATTCAATAAATATTAATTAAGCACTATTAAAATATTTATTTATGTATTTGATGTGTTTTAACTAAGGAAAAATATAGTTTTTCTATTCACAAAAACGTGAATATTTTGTTAAACATTCTATTTCTATTTTATTATTGTCATCATTTTTATTCTTACTTGATTCTTCGGTAGATTACTACTATTTTTTTTTAATAGTATTCTAATGGCATTCAACAAACGGATTTTTTATTTTGAAAAATATTTTTCTATTTTGTATTCGAACTAAATTAAAAATAATTCGCATATTTGTTCTTACTTTAAAAATATTGGAAATACTTTTTTTCCAATATTTTACAACCAGTTTTAGAAAAAATAAAAATATGTAGTAGCTTAATAGTACATCATTTATACCATAACTATTACCATTATGCAAACCATTAACCATAACCATAACCATAACCATTATGCAAAATAACTTTATTCACTATTTAGGCCAACTATTCTGTGAACACATGTCTTTTCAATTACTGCATCACATTAATTAACATGGGCGAGTTAATTCTACAAGTTTGGAATTAGATGGCATTCACAGTAGACATTCGAATCCTCGCTTTGTTCTTGTATCGATTTTCCTAACTGAATTGAAGTCACGTGAACAGAACATTTGGAACTATTTGGCGTGATTTCTACCTCTGTTCTAATTATTTCTAATTGTTGAATTGGAGTACGAATTAATTAGATGGTGAAAGGACTTCCAATTCAGCAATTTAACTAAAATTCAATTGTTCAATGTCTTCTATCTTTTGGTTGCTGGTTTATCTGGAATCGTACTTGAAATACTTTACGATTTTTGTTTGGAGTTCATTTAATATTTGGCATTTAATAAGCTAGAAAAATAGTTTCGAAGTTTAAATGGACTTGAAAGAATGCTTTATTTTCTTTAAATAGAAGTTCTCTCGATAATTTTATTGTTTTGATGTAATGTCATTTAAGGACTTTGTCACTTTTTAATGAAATTATTTATCCTATTTTAGCATAGAGCTTTTTGAAATTGAAATACGTTTTTCTGCTTTAATGCAAAAATGTTTAAAGAAAATTAAAAGGCTGTAAAATCTTTAGACAATTTAGGAATGATGCTTGTATTTCTGTTTTGTCCAGTATGATGAAGTATGTAACTATTCTGTTCATTTTTCAGTTAATTATCACTTATTGTGAATATAAAAACATCTGCAAACGCTTTGTAACAGATTTCTTAAATAATAATTTTATTTTAATAATTATAAAATATTTAGAATCAATTTGAAATTAATTTAAAATTTACGATTTATTAATAATTACTCGTATATATTTTAAACTGTGTTTTCATTGTTTCCTTACTTTTAAGCGTTATTAATGACAAAGTATTTTTGCAAATAATTTTTAAAAAATAATAGCGACCTATTAAATTAACATTTTTCAATTTAACAAAATTTCTATGAATTTTCTTCAGTATGAAAATCAATAACAATTCAACAAATTAAAGAAAAATAAGTATTCATTCTAAAGTATGTAGAAAAGTAAGACAGTACTAAAGTAGTAAGTAAGACAATACTAAAGTAATTGAAGTAAGACAATACTAAAATACCATTATCATAAATCAATATTTCAGATATTAGCGATTCAATAATTAGAGAAATTCGGGAATGATGTTTGTATTTCTGTTTTTGTCCAATATGACGAAGTATGAAATTATTCTGTTCATATTTTGCTTCATTTTCAGTTAATTATCACTTATTGTGAATATAAAAAGCACATAATTGTTCCTCCTATTCCTGTATAATAACAGATTTCTTAAATAATAATTTAATTTTAATAATTGTGAAATATTTAGTAGATTCATTTTTAATTTTTCTCCTTTATTGATGAAATGAATTTTTTTTTCTTTCAGAAAACGATCCTTGCTCCCGTGAGAAAGGGAACGGGGGATGTTCTCATCGATGTCAAAATAACAACGGACGACCAGTCTGCAGCTGCATACCCGGTTATCAACTTGGAAGAGATGGAAAAACATGCGAAGGTGAGAGATTCATTCTTTGAAATTTGAAGTAATTAAATAGGTACTCAAAATACAAAGTGCTAGATAACGATTCACTTTCAAAAGGTACGAATTTGCTGTTGACCTTTGAGTAAATTAACTTTCCTTGAAAGCATATAACTTTTAATGGAGCATCATTCCATGGTATTGTTCTAAAGTAATTTTAAAGTTCTAAAGATATCTCTAGGGCACAGATGTTGTCAGAAATCAAATTGTTTGATTGACTTATTATAAATGACAGGCGGTTCTAATCAATGACATCTAAATCATTAGAATTTGAACTTATCTAAAAAAAATGCTTACAACTGTTCTTACAAACAAATAAAAATTATACTTTTAAAATGTATTATGCGGAATTTTACTACAGTTGTATTGTCAATTTATTTGCACAAGGAAAAATTAATGATATTTAGATTGAGAAACAAATCAAAAATTCAATTTAATAAAGCTACTGCAGTCCACGACGATATTTGGTTGTCATATTTAAGCATTATTTCTTGGGAAAGCTTCGTAAGATCATTTTGACTCGTGTAACTTTTGTTGACTCGTTTCAAATGTAAAATGTTTTTTATCCATCCTTTTTTTTTTTTTGAGTAAATAAATTATGTTCTGGCATTCTACACACTTTTAGCATCATAAGGCAACATATATTTAACATTTTTGCATGTACTATAAAGCTAACTATGAATTATGGGATATTCATTTTCATATGTTTTTGACCTTTACAGAATTAGTCAAATTTGGTATTAGAACAAATTCAAAATGAATGTGAGTGACTTATTTATACTGGTTTCTGTAATTTCGTTATACCTAAGTTCTATTAACGTGAAATTTAACTTGTTCTTAAAATTTAGTTGTAGTAAAATGTAATTTTAACCTATTGTATATGGATTATAAAAAATAATTAGCAATGACTATACAAATCAAAATTTAATATGCCCTATATAAAAGGGAGGATGTAAATAGATGTTACAAAAGCATCGATAATCAGTCAGTTTGTAGCTGATTTATATACATAAATAAGAACTAAGGCCATCTTTTAATCATATCAGATATTTAATTGTAAGTTGTAGAAGAGTTAAGACAAGAGCATGAAAAAAATTCAAGTTTTTATTGAATATATTGAACCAATCTTTTCAAATACTATTATGCGCAATTACTGCTTTTCTAAATTATTCTTACGTTTTTATTAAAAAACTTTGGAATAAAAATCCTTGATTATTTGAAATAGACACTATCAAAATTTTGTTTTGTTCATTGATATTAGAATTCCTTTCATTAGAAATTGCAGAGAAAATTAATAAATGTTAACAAATTATATTCCCTATAATATTTTAACAAGTTAAGAAGCATTACAAAGGCTTCTTAGATTTAATAATACAATTTTTCTGTAATTTAAAACGGCAAAATATTATGTTGATTATTTTTAAATAGAAAATAAAGCGTTACATAAATTTACAAAATAATTTTTTTTTTTTTTGATGCATGTGCCCGAGATAAAGGAGGTTGTACCCACATGTGCAAAAGCGTCAATAGTCGTCCAGTATGTAGTTGTTTGCCAGGATTTCAACTTGGTAGAGATGGCAAAAAATGTGAAGGTAAGATTTAAAAATGTATTAATTTTATTAATATAAATAAGTATTTCAAATGATAAGAAAGGAAATATCTTATATGTATATATTGAATATATAAGAGTGGAAACCAAAAAAAAAAAAAAAAAAAAAAACTCTGAGCATTTGAATCATACCAGTACAAGTTTAATTCATAAATTTTGTGCTGATTTTCTATTGACACATATAAAATCACTTAAAGTTTCTTGGTCGCAGTTTCTAAACGTAAACTTTAAACGATTGTCTATTATGGATCCTTCAAAATAAATAAATAAATAAATGCTAAAAAAATTATATACTTGTACTAATTTATCACTAATCACCCAATATCAGAAAAAAAGCCTCGCTATTTCTCATTACTATATTCACTTCGAAAGAAGTATGTTTAAAAATTCAAATAAAATTTTTAAAACTAACTAATAATGAAACATATTTATATATATATATATAATCTGAGTGTGCGAGTGCAATAACCTATATTGAAAATCATTTTAACTGGCAGTAAAAATAACAATTTAATGAACTGTAATTTAGAAACTTGATGTGTTATAAATAAAATATTCATATATCCTTTTTCCAATGAAGATTTTACTCTTAATGTGTGATAACGTTTATGTTATCATCAATAATGTAAATGATTTTACTATTCAGAAGTATTTTCAAATAAATAATAAATTTCATATCTATTCGTGGTCGCAAATACTGTTAAGTTGCAAGATAATAAATAACCTTTATAAATATGCTTCACTGAACTAAAACTTTTATCTTAAATATTCAAACACATACCTAATGTTACTTGCAACTTTAAATAAAATCACCATTAAAAAGATATGACTGAAATGTAGGGGAAACAAAATTAATTGATATTTACTACACGATGTAATGGGATGTGGTTGATTTTTTTTTTTTATCTAAATAGATTGGGTAAGGAAGTGATTAAAACTAAATCTGTTTTAATTAAATGTAGCCTGTTTCATTTTGTAAAATAATTTTATTATTTTACAAAAATAATTAAATATGTTTAATAATTAATATGTTTAATAATTAATAATTAAATATGTTTAATAAATTAATATGTTGGATAAATAATTGAAATAAACTTTGGTATTTTATATGAATATATAAAGAACACAACACATGGACACAAAAACTAAAAGAGAATAAACAAGAAAGAATTAGAAAAACGACCATTTTGCAAGCCAAAAATTACTATTGGTATTCGCTATGTACGTAAATTATATAATAAAAAAACCATCATAGCATTTGAAACAAAAATAATGTGGTCCTCATATTCAAACCTCTAAAAAAAGTTCATATTTTACATTTTTATAGTTTAAATACATATTTTAACAATTTAATAAGCAATTACATATTTGAACATCTGTTTCTAGAATGCAAAGCATATATATACATTAACATGATACCTGATTATATTTTTTATTATGTATAATTTCATTGAAAATTGAGCCCGTGGAAAATTGTAGAATGGAATAAATTGTGAAACACTTAGTTTGGATAAAACTGCTCTTTAAGTGATTTTGCATCTTACGTTTAGTATTAGAAAATTAAAAATCTTCGTTTTATCTAATCTACAGCAAATAAATGCTATTTTTCTGATGAAGTACTATTTGCTTAATTTATAATCTTCTAAAATGCCGTATTTACAAATCTTAAAATTATGTAACTACTTTAAAAATTAAGATAATTGAAAGTTTTTCGCAAATGATACAATCAAATGTATTTATCATTATTAGCGTGAAAAAAAAATCGAATTTTTATTTAATTTCAATCCCAATTTAAATTACAGTGTGTGTGTCCATTGTTCCTTTAAAACAATTATAATATTTAGGATTAATTAATTGCAAATAATAATTGTTTAATAATTGTTTTGTAATGAATTGTAATAATTAGTTTAAATTAATGAATATTTTTGATCCTCTTCCATTTATAAATCTCTGACAGATATGACCAGGAGTTGCCCAGATACATAAAATAAAACATTTTTTATTGTTGTAAAAATTTTATTAGAAAAAAATAATTAAAGTGCATATTAATGTATAGTAAAGGAAAATTAGTTCAGACTAACTATTTAAAAATAAAATTCTGGAAATTAAAATATAAATAAGCCTTTATAATAAAATATTTGTAACAAATAAAAAAAAATCACAATATTAGAAAAGAGCACAATAAATTCAAAAATTTACTATTTTAATTTCGAGAAAATTATAAAGATAATTAAAAGCTACGTACAAAAGCGATCATGCCATAAAATGGCGTCAAGCACAAAATTAAGTTTTTTTTTTTTAATTAAGAAGTAAATAAAGAGAAATTTTTAGAGATTTTTCAATTACGATTTTCGATTTTGTCATATTACAGATAAAAAGGTTAGTGTATTCAATAAAAAAAAAAATTAAGGACTCTAAGCATTATAGTTTTATAGTTATACTAGTCTGGCAACTGACGTACCGATTACAAGGAGTACCAACGGGGATAAACCCCTTAAATTTTTCCCATTTAATTCATAAATTTAATCACAATTAATAATTGGCTGCTTTAAGTGTTAGTAAGGTAAAAAATAAACATTTCTAAAAGTTTTAAATTGGTACTCTGAAAAATAAAAAAAATACTTAAAATAAAATAAAAATAATGTACAAAAAGAAAAGAAAAATAAAGGTATAAAAAATAAAATAACATAAAAATAAGGTATAAAATAAAAACAAGGTTCAAAAATAAGATATAAAAATAATAATGTACAAAAATAAAAAAAATAAGGTTAAAAATAATAAGGTACAAAAATAAAAAAAATAACGTTCAAAAATAAAAATAATAACGTTCAAAAATAGAAATGAAATTTAAAAATAAAAAGAATTTAAGTTAAAAATTCGGTACAATTAGAACCAGTTGTAGAAGCCATAAAAGATATTCCTGGAACGTGTGGAGCAACATCTGTAATAAAAAAGCATAAATATTCTGAAAATAAAAGCATAAGTTAATTTCCTCCCAAAAAAAGCGCTTCCCAGAACCTAAACTCTGGTGTTTTATTTATATTTTTAATGTTATACTAGAACAAACACACGTGCAACCATTTTTAAATCTATATACATAATTAGTTCGGATTAGCCAACCACTCAAGTGATTTCCTTGTAAAAAGAGATGGCATGTTAAGCAAACCAGACCTTTTAATAAGAGAAGAATGGGAGGTAAGGTTTATTTAATGAAAATGCATTAAATGGAAAAGAACACAACACTGAATGACAGCAAGTAATCTATCATCTTGCATCGCCAGTAATTAGCTATCACTTCTTTTCTCCTGTCAACAGAAATGACTTTTTCTGTCATTCAAAAAATCCCAGCTCTCGACAAAAATGGAGGGCGATAATTTATTTCCTTTCACCATAAATTGCTCTGCGTGTTAAATAGTCCTTATAATGGGAATAAAATGAATTTTTTAAATATAAATTGAAGAATCTTAGGTTTATTCAACTTTAAAATAAGTAGTAGTAATAAAAAATGGGCTTTGATTATATGTCATATGCTAAAGCGGGTTCTCAATTTGAATAACTTCAATAATTTATTCGGTTAATTTGTTTTACGTACCGAATTGTAAAGGAACGCAACAATCTAATAAACCTGGAATGAAATAATACTTTGAGTTTAAAATATTTAGTGAATTCTACATAAATAATGAGTGATATGTATTTAATTTTTATGATTTTCCTTAGAATCTTTTTAGTATCCTATTGCTTTCTAGAATTCAGTAAATGTACTACTTTTAAATGTTTTCTTAGATGTGAGAATATACAAATTATTTCAGCATTGCTTGTTATTAAATAAATATTAAACATACACAATGAATTACTTAAACAACTATGAAATATTTATAAGTCAAGTCAGACTACAACAAGCCAGACTTGTATATTTAAAAATAACAGAACTAATTTAATCTGTTTTCGTATTTTATAATATTTTCGTACTTTATAATAATAAAAAATCTAAGAAAACATTTTAAAAACTTGAGTATGTTTACTATTCATAAATTCTAGAAAGTAATAGGATACTAAAAGATTCTAAGAAAAATCAATAAAAATAATTAAATACATATCACTCATTATTTATGCAGAATTCACTAAATATTTTAAATTCTAATTACTATTTCATTTCAGTTTCATTAGATTGTTGAGATCCTTTAAAATTTGGTACGTAAAAACAAATTAACTGAGTAAATTACTTCTTTCAATTATTCAAAATGGGAATCTGCTTCAGCATATGACGCATGATTATTATACAGCACATTTTTTTATTATTACAATTTATTTTAAAAAGTTACTTTTATAAAAACTATTATTACATATATTATTGTTCTAAAATATAATATTAGTTTTAGAGACGATCTAAATGACTTTCACTTCCAAATCTTTAAGGAAATTATTTAAAAACAAATCTCTATGTTAAATTCCTGAAAAAAAGAAAAATAATTAACAATAGGGTGTTTTACACTGATTTTATAAACGACATATGATAAAACATTTTAAAATTTAATTTAAAAATTCGACTTTTTGCGTTTCTAAAATAGAAAAATGTCTTTCAGAAATCAGATGCACTTTTGCTATGGTTTGCGTAAATAAAATTCACCACACTGTGAAGAGTTCTTATTAAGAGTACAAAAAGGATTCTATATTAATATTCAGCTATATTTTCTTTTCAGGAAAAGTGTTAACTAAAGCTTGTTTTTTCCATATATACCTTAATTTTATATGATAGATGTATTTCATATGATGGAGTTTAATTTCTTTAAATTAGATGCATTCTTTTTATTAACCTCCTCCAATATTCAAAACATCAAAATATGCAATCAATTATTTAAAAAATAAGAAACTTTAATTATAATTAGCTGTAAGACAAATGCTGAAAAATAATTCTGTTCTAGTTTTCTATGTGACATTCACTTAAATAATGGCTCCCAAAAAAAAAATTGTTTGTACTTTTCTCTACATGAATGTTTTAATTTCACAAAAAATGAAATTGTCCAATAAAATACTTTATCACATTCTTTTAACTCAAGTATAAAGATATTAATGCTATTTCTCGAAAATTCAGAACATTTTTAATTAACTCACAGTCAAAACTAATTTAATCAAACACTGAGAAGCTGAAAAAGAAACTCAGACCACTTATTATATAAATAATCTCACGCTGAAATAAATTAATAGAAATTTTTATCGCCACTAAACTCTAAACTTGTCTGTTAACCTATAAATATTACAACATTTTTGAGCTGATCCCAATCATTATCGGAAAGAAAATAATTTATTATCATGAGTATTAAATCTTTAACTTATTGGCCGTAAAATAATTGCGTGATACTCCATTTTCTATTTAAGATGAGATTTCTTATTTGCTTCCATCTTTTTACGTCTTTCTTTTTAACTGGGCCCATACTTATCCCATACTTATTAATTTAATATCATAGGGAATTGGAAAACATCTTTTAATGAAACGTCATTTTTATATGAAGGGAATTACTCTGGAGAGGTTAAAAAAAAGGTAAAACTTGTGCTTCGCCGAATAACTATTTAAATTTTAAAAAATCTTGAGAAACATTCTACGAGACACAAATTCTGATGGTCATAGTGAATGTTTTCTAATTATTCGGCAGTGTTTTCGTTATTATCTAGAAAAATAAAAATTTATGTTTTTCGTCGTTTTAATATCTGAAAGAATGTGGTCAAATGCATATAAGATTCCTTAATTGGTCATATTTTTTGTTAATTGGTATTTTATAATTTTTTTTTTTTTTTAATGGTTTTAGTATAATGCCATTTAAATTATTTTATCAATCTCTTTTAGGGTGTTTCTGTGTGCTTGTTTATAGATAATTTTTCATTTGTTTTTAGTAGAATAAACCACTAAATTTAAAAAAGTATATTCTGGTAAATAAGTTACGCTGAAAAATTTATTTTGAATATTTGTCAGGAATTAGTTAAATAGTCCTGAGGAAATGTATTAAATGCCTGAGAAGCAGTATTAAATGTTTGATCTTGTAGTTTAGGGTCATAATCTTAAGTTTAGAGTTAAATCTTAAGTTTAGAGTTAAATCTTAATTTCAAACTTCCGTCTTGCATCAATGTGGAATTTCATCTTCTGCAGATTTATTGTGCACTACACACTTTCATATAATAGTTTTGAATTGTTAATTATTTCCCTTATTTATAGTGCTTTGAGAAATAAAGCTAAATGACTTAAACCTGAAATGAATTTAATTTGTTGATAAAAAGTTGTGAAACTTGAGAGAAAAAGTCATTATTTTTTTACTTAATAACAATCTCTTAAATATAATATTTTTCTGAAGTAAACCCATATTAAGAATCTGTTTCATTTTTGTTTTTGAATTACCCATAAATAGGACTTTTGTTGCTGTAGAATCCAACTTATACTACATTATTGGCTAATGTTTCAACGGATGTTATTTCGATATAAACGACTCTTTTTTTTTTTTTAAAAAGTTTTTTTCACATATAACTGAAATTAATTCATAATTACTTTATGTTAAACATTCCTCCTTACCGTAGAGGTATATATCAGTTACATCAAAAATTGATTTTGCATGCATTATGAAATCTCTATGTAAGAAATCCATAAGAAAATTCAAAATTATCAGGTTAGTGTCAAATGGCACTTTCATTTATTAAATTGCCAACTTAATATTAATTTGAAATAATATATTTAATTAACGGTTTGTTTTCTTGAAATTAACTTATTTTAGATGAGCTTAGTTTCATAAAATGTAAATTATCGTTTTTCCATAACAGCATGAAATAAGAAAATAATCGTTTCACTTCGGTTTATAAAATTGGCTCGAAGCTTAACATAATTTATGAAGAAGCAAATTAAAAAGTAATCAGCTACAGAATTAATCAATTGTGGAACTGTTCTAGCTATTGCACAAATAATTCACACCACTTGATATATGACTTTTTAGTCATTTTACTGTAAATAGTAAAAAACTGATTGAAAGGTGGATGGAACGAATGGTGAACTTGCATGCTATATTCTTTGATATATTCTACAATTCTCGTTTTTCATTCTCAAGATATGATTATATTTTCCAGACATGCTTTTTCTGTTATTTTGTGTGTCTCTCTCTTTCTCTATATACACTATCTGGAAGAAAGTGACGGGACACCCTCGAAAAGTAGAAAAGTCGACAATACAGCTGACACATGCGCAATAATAGGTATCACGTGTCAGCCATATCCTATAAATACTCTGTGGAGTCGACTAGAGTTGTTTTTTGTCAAGATGCCGCCACGGGAAGAGTTGTCTGAGTTCGAGAAAGGTGTGTTGGTTGGATTGCATCTTGCCAAGGTGTCAATTAGGGAGATATCCCGTCTCCGTAACTGCTCAAAATCAACTGTAGCACGTGTTGTGTGTCGCTACAAGACTGAGGGACACTGTCAAGAACAAACCCCGAAGTGGACGATCTACAGTTCTCACCAGCAGGGACCGGCGGGTGCTCGGCAGGAGATTCGAAGTAACCGTCAAACATCCATGGATAACATCGCTAATGAGTTTAGACAAGCCACAGGTGTGGCCGTTTCGACCAAGACTCTTCGTACCGAGACCCATAAGTTAGGTTACACTGGACGTTCGGCGGCCCATAAGCCTTTGATTACGAAAACCAACAAGAAAGCGCGCCTTCGATGGACCAAAGACCACCGTACTTGGACTCTGGAAGACTGGAAACGCGTCCTTTGGAGTGACGAGTCACGATTTACCCTTTTCCGTTCCGATGGACGTGTTTGGGTATGGCGTTTACCAGGAGAACGCCTTTTGCCCGAGTGTGTCGTCCCAACTGTAAAGTTTGGTGGAGGAGGATTGATGGTATGGGCCTGTTTCTCCTGGTATGGGGCTGGCCCACTGGTGAAGGTTGATGGTGCGATGAATGCCGATAGATACTGTGATATTCTCGACAATCATGTCCTTCCTACCTTGTGGGCAACGTACGGTATGGATGATTGCTGGTATCAAGACGACAACGCAACATGCCATGTTGCAAGGAGGACTCTTGATTGGTATGTGAACAACAACGTTAAACGCATGGAGTGGCCGGCGCAGAGTCCTGATCTTAACCCAATTGAACATCTCTGGGACGAATTGGACCGTCGGTTGAGGGCCTGCACCCCTCCCCCAAAAGCAAGCCTGACTTCCTGTTAAACATTTGGAAGGAAATTCCTCTTGCCACTTTGGCTAATTTAGTGGAAAGCATGCCCAGAAGGGTTGCAGCTGTGATCGCAGCCAAAAGGAGGCCCTACCTCTATTAATTTTAATAAATATGGGTTTATGTCGTTATAGTGTCGTGTCGCGTCACTTTCTTCCACATAATGTATATAAAGCGTAACAAAAAAAAAACACTTATGCAAAAAAGAATCGGGTTAATGTTTATAAAATCGGCGCTCAAAGTTTAACATTGTTTATGAAACATCAAATTAAAAAAGAAATCATCTTCAAAATTAATTAGTTGTTAAACTACTTCAGTTATTGAACATATATTTCACACACACTCACTTAAAAATATCATTTTAGTAGACTTTGCTGTAAATAATGAAACTGGTAATTTGCAAATGATGGATTTAATTATGATACATTCCACAATTCTTGCTTATCATACTCAAAAGATACTGTTTCCGTGTGAAATATTTTTCCTGTTATAAAAACAACGGAACAGAAAAAAAAAAAGAAACTCAGCGTGCCTTGAAACAGTATTCTTCTTTTAAGAAAACATAAAAATAGATTCGCATTCCTGAGTGTTTAAAAAAAAAAAAATCGCCCCATTTTTAACTCCCGCGAAATCACCATTACAAAAGAAGCATATGTACAAAGGATTCGACACTGGATTGCAAAAAAAAGGTACAACAATCACCCTCTTAAATTGTTTCAAAGGAAATAATAGAAAAAAAACTTTGGAATAATGACCTAAATATCAATCATTAAGTTAATGATTCGTGTCAATTTACAATTCTCAAAGAAAAAAATTTAAAGCATAAATGACAATCCTTTCTTGTAAATGCAAATAGATTCCCTCTAAAGTCATTATTTTTAAGTTTTCAGCGGACAATTTAGACACTAATGTAAATTAATGCTTCTTAGATCATCAATTTTGTAAATGTATAAACAATAAACATGAATGAATGTTTTTAAATGGTATAAAAGTGTTTTCAATAAACTTTGTACATTTATGTAATATGTAGCTAAAATATTAATTGAATGATAAATGAATACTAAAATATTGAATGTGTGAAAATTAATTTAAAGATGAGTTTAATATATAAATGTTATATCACTCCCTAAATTTCTGTTTTTGAGAAAATAAAACTTAATATTATGTTTTCAAATTATTCTCATTAAACCATAATTATCTGTTATAATAATCTGCAAAGGAAATTTTTATATCTATGAACATTTTAAAAATAAAGATTTTTGTTACTTTTATAGAGCAATGCAAATTTTTAATTTTGAATCTTATTACTAAAACTTCATATTTTATCCAATACAGACAGTTATTATCATAAACAGTTTGAAAACATATTAGAATATTTTCTTAAAATTAAACCAACAAATAAATTGGTTAAAACTTATTCTACGTAACACATATAAAAGTAATAACATGCATGAACATTATATTGTTATTTGTATAGAACAACTCAAATTTTTAATTTTAATTATTATAACTAAAACACCAAATTTTATCCAATACAAAACAGTTATTATCATAATCAGTTTGAAATTTATTTGAAACATATTTAAAATTTTCTTAAAAAATTAAACCATCAAATAAATTGGCTAAAACTTATTCTGCTTAATATATATAAAAATAATAATGTGTATCAACATTATGAATTATCTTGATTTTATCAATTCCATACAGTTAATTTAAACTTTAAAAAATGAAATAGCAAAAATAAAATTAAATAGCAATATAACATTATTTAAAATTCAAAGAAATTAAATAGCATTAAAAATATATTTGTGAAAATAAAGAAAAGAATGTGTCAATAAAAGTTTCATTGATGGGTTTTCTCTAAATGAAAATCTTTTATGGTCGCCAAAATGATACTTTACTTCTAATACAAAAATACATTAGATAATTATTATTGTAAATGGACAAAAAAATCGATTATATCGTTGTTTTATTTGCTTTTACAAAATCTTTAGAAAAAAATACAATATTGTATTAAATAAATGTTGATTATTGACTCAGAAAAAACCTTTCAAGTCACAGATGGAGATTAAATTTCTTTTCGGAATGATGATTGGAATTCTGATGATGAAATGATGTTTGGAGTTCTGATGAAAAAATGATGATTGGAAATATGGCGCTGAAATACCTACAACTGTTTTTATTACTACTATAAAACAAAGTACATTTTTAAAGTAATAGTTACTTTTTCGTTACAGGTTTTATTAATATGAAATGATTTAAAGATTTTGATTAATTCGTACAAGAATTAACTGTGTTTAGTTAATTGATATTTCTATAATTTATTATTCTTTTTTTATACATGCGTTCTAAATCGTATAAATCGTTTGAAATTTATAATAAATTAAAGAGATTATAAAAAGAAATTGAAAATCAATCAGTTAAATTGAAAAAAACATCAAAGGTTTAATTTAATACATTTATTTTTCATAAAACTTTTACTACTTCAAAATATTTGCGTAAATTTGTGTAAAGTTTCAATTTTAAAAAAAAAAAAAAAACTTTTTAATTTTTGAAATTCAATGAATTCTTCTGTAATAAATATAAGCATCGTTTTAACAGCATCTGAAAGGATTTTTATATTAAAAGGTTAAAATATTCTTTCGTTTCTAAATGTGTTACGATGTATGTATTTTTTAAATCAAAAACATTGGTGTTTGGAGATAATACTTTCTTTAAAAACTAGGCAAAAAATAAATTTGGGAACTGACAAATGATTCCTAATTAAAGTCAAATTGAAACCCATTTTAGCCGAAAAGACAAGGGAGTTATTTAATTTATTTTAGAAAAACTTTTACTATTTCAAAATGTTCATATATTTGTGTAAGAAGTTTCAATTTTTAAAGACAAAAAAAAACTTTTTATTTTGAAATTCAATGAATTCTTCTGTAATAAATTATATTTTTGTACAGCATCTGAAAGGTTTTAACGTTAAAAAATAAAAAATTCTTTCGTTTCTGCTTGTATTTACGATGTAATGCGTTTTTACATCAAAACGTTGAAGTTTAGAGGCAATACATTCTTTAAAAAAACTAGACATAATAAATTTTGGATCTGACAAATGATTCCTAACTCCAGCCGAAAAGCCAGTTTAGCGGAAAAGACAGATATTTTAATGTTTGGCAAACTAAGTATGTTTGTCAAGCTATCAAGAAGGATCTCATTAGTACGCGAGAAGTAAATGAATTGTTCGTAATAAACCTCGAGGCATCGAAAAGCAAGGAGCTGAAAATGTTTATTTCAAAAATAAAATGTAAAGTAATTATCTTAATTTCATTCCATATCTTTCTATATATATTTGAAGCTAAAATAAAACTTTAATTAAAAGTTGTTTTCAAAATAGAGTTTTATAAGAAATTTGACCTTTCAAATTATATCAAGAGGGAAGAATGTTATATCTTCTAAAAGAAATGCTTAATGCAATATATTTTTAAATATAAAAATGCATTAGTTTGTTTCTATAAGAATTCTGAATTTGAGTATCATTATATTTAGGATTAAACCATCTTTGTAAATGACATTTTTTAAAACTGTATATTGTTGAATTTATTTAACAAAATACAAATTGCAGAAGATAATAGTTTTCAATAAATTAAAAACATTACTTCTGATATTTTAGCGTTTCACTGATTTTTGTTAAAAACCTATTTTCGCAGACCTTGAATTTTGTAACTTCCACATGTTGTATATGTATTGTCCAGGTAGACAACTAAATGAATTTAAATTTCATATTGAACAATTTAATTTAACACTCTAAGCATCAATGTTTTGATTTAAAAATACATTGCATCGTAACTACAAGCAGAAAGGAATATTTTAACCTTCTTAAGATAAAAATCACTTTCAGATGCTGATAAAATAAATATATATTTATTAAAAAAATTTATTGAATTTCAAAATTAAAAGTTTGTTTTTTAAACCTTACAATTTTTTACCTTACAACAATTTTTTAAATCTTTTATTTAACCCTATGGGTGTGTTATTTAAAAGTCCGTTTTTAGAAAGAACTTAATAAAGAAATATTCTAAAATAAATTTTTGCTGAGGATTAATCTGCAAAAAAGATATATTTTTTCTTATACAATAATTAGAAGAAATTTTTGTAATATTTTTTCAAACAAAAAATATAATCATCTTAATATAAGTAATAAAATTTGGTGAAAATTTAATATTACATTAAAATGTTGAGTTTAGGAAAATTTTTAACATATAACTTTTTAATAATAAGTATATTTTGGTCATAACCCTAAATCTCATAGCAAGAATTGGAGTTATTATTTCGGTACAGAGATAACAGTATCTTAGTAAACATTCATTTGCTTTCAACTTCGCCATTCTTAAAGAGGTGAATTGGAATTGCTGTCTAGTATAGCTCCTCTTCATTACAACAATTGTTACTGCTGAACAACTAAATCTGGATACACTCCATTTACAGAAGCATCAAACTTACTTTCTCCGAAACTATTAAGTACGAAAAGGATGGTAGAGATTTGTCAAGTTTTTTCTGCACAAATTTTTTTTAAATCTTGAATAGGATTTTTGTTATTTCTGCTCATGTATTTTATTAAGAAGTTCAATACATTTCTTCTAATAAAACCCCGCATTTACTTATGATGATGACTTAAAATAACTTTTAGATTAATTTATTTCAAATTGAAACATTGTTCTAGTTGTTAAAATCTGTTGGAAAATTATGAAAATTTAAAAAATTATATTATAAGATAAATCTGGCAGTATAAAAAATTCTTATCACGGGAAATTTATTTTGTAAAAATTGTTAGTTTGTTTTTATTTTCAATCATTGTGCAAAGTTTCTGTTTGGCATTTCATTTTTTAGTATTTGTTTAACTGATTTTCTGACGTTTCGGTTAAAAATTTCCTCACAGTCATAAAAATAAATATCCTTACTGGGGCTTTTTTTATTAAGTCTCTAACCAAGGAAAAAAAGTGCTGTGGATTATTTAATTTATTTTTTGGCTGTAATATACAAGAGGTGTTCGGTTAAATCTCCAACAAAGTGAAAGAGACTTTAGTAAGCATAAAAAGATTAGAATTATTGTACAAATACACTGTCGTAGACTATAGCCAGTTGGTGAAAATTGGTCAAGCATTTATGCAAGGTCTGAGTCCAGTGGGATCACAAATACTACAAAAATATATTTAAAAATATTTGACAGATAATTTACAGCACAGACTGTTGAGCAGAGTGCAATGCTGAAAAGGTGATGATAAAAATTATTTTTAGCTTTTAAAATGCACATCTTTCCGCAAAAAAAAAGCTGAAATAAGTTTATGACTAAGAACTTTGAACCTGCATTAGATTAATTCCGCTTCAAACTAGCAATTTTGCTGAAGTGGTTTTCTATGTAAGGTATAAGACTATGTAGAAAATTCGCCAATAAATAGACTGTCATTGACGCCATTAGCAGTAAACCTCTGGCCCATGATCATAAAACACCTTTCCGCAAGGATTTGAAATGTTTCACTATTGTCTTCTAACTCGTTAATAAGACCGTTAATTTTTCCAGAGTTGAAGAAAAAATCTATTGATTTTGGGGGTTCAAATTATTTTTATGGAGTTATTGATTTAGCTCTTGACGAAAACAATATTTCCTTTTATGACTACTGT
Source organism: Caerostris extrusa (assembly GCA_021605095.1). Taxonomy (NCBI): domain Eukaryota; kingdom Metazoa; phylum Arthropoda; class Arachnida; order Araneae; family Araneidae; genus Caerostris; species Caerostris extrusa. The sequence continues at coordinate 1,830 of BPLR01016354.1, read as the reverse complement.
TACTTACGATTTTTTAATATTTAATTTACAAAAATATTATTTAATACAATAATTTTCTTTTACATCATGTCAATTTATTTTTAATTCTTTTTATGAATTCATGCATAAACTTTTACAATTGAATCTTAAAATAAATTTTGATTAATAGTTAAAAGTTTCTTTCTGAAGTAAGTAAACTTCGCTTTCTTACAATTCCACTTAAAAAGTTTAAATTTAATTAAAAGTTATCATCATTTTTTTCTTAAGTGTATGAGCACATCAAGAAATTCTTTAATTCATTAATTTCGTAGATATTATAAATGATTTATTTGTAGAATACTTTTTTCATAATGATTTATTTGAATGGTTCGAAGGGACACATCAATGTCAACGCAGAACTGCGGACTTTATGTATTCTCGAAGCAACAAGAAATTGGATAAAATCATTTACCGTGTTTTTTGGGTGCGTTCCAAAAATGTTAGCAGACTTGAGTGGTTTTACTTTTTCACTATTATACTCTGTGGATTTTTTTCCGCAAAGCACACGGCTAAAAGTTCCTTGTCATGCTCAGAGAACATTTCTATGTGCTCTTACGACACACTTCACATACTCTTTGGAGATCTTCCCAAAATTAGAAGAGAGTTTTGTTTTATTTTATCAGAGTTCAAAAACATTTGTCGAAGGAAACTTAGATGTTCGGTTCATCTTACGTTGTCAAAACAGCTTTCAAATGTCTTTAATAATAAAAGATTTATCTAAATTAATAATGTGATTTATCATGCTCCTGCATAAAAGTGCATCTCATGTATATATATTCAGATGCACTTTATGCTTCCATGCATGATATATATATTCCGTTATGCTGTCAATGAAGCATTTTTAAAATGAATTTTATATTTAAAATTCATAATTAATTTATGCGTCAGGTTTAGGAGAAATAATAATGTCATTTTCATGTTTATAATAATCTATTTGTTTTAAATAATATTAAGTTTTTTTTTACATAAAAATATATAATAAATGATTAATTTAATCTTTCATGTGTGCGATTCTAGAAATGTTAGTAGATTTAGAATGGGTTTACTTTTCCACTATTATGTTTATTTTTATTTTTTTGCCGCAAACATGGCTAAAAGTGGCTTCGTTATGCTCTAGTGCAGTGTTCTAAATTCCGACTGCTCATCGGTCCTAGAATACCATCAAAAGAAATTTTATGTGGTTCGGCAAAGGACAGGGGATTATTGAAATGTTGGGCTATTTGTGGTTGTTGCCACTTCTCAATTTTTTTCTTGGTGAGATTTTTTTTTCTAAATGATGCTGTTATCTTAACTAAAGATACGAAGTACTTGAACCTCAACACCACTTTGCCTTGCCTGTCAGGCGTAGATGGAGGGTGTTAACGTCTATTTGCTCTCAGAAAGCTTCACTAAGGCAATCTGAACCTGAGGCACACGCAGTTATTACACCACCTCGAGTTCGAGGAAACTAGATGGGTGCTTCTCAGACAGTGTCCACTAGACTTCAGATCAATTTAAAGGTGTTCTCTTCACGGACAATTGATATGAACAAAGAACCTGCACCCGTTATCATCCATAAAACACCCATACAAGAAATTCATATGGAGCTGTCGATATCTGTGTGTAAGATTGTATCTTTGGGTGAAAGCATAGAGTTCTATGTTTTTTCTCGGAACCGTGATTACTTAAGTCTATGAGAGGACATCTTTTATGCTTTGAGCACCCTTATGCAACATGATGTATAGACAGTTTCATCATATAAGACATGAAGCTGGACCACAACAAGGCTCGTTTAAGGGTAGATTAGCTTCTTAAGCTGTAAATATTTCAGCA